>NDFG01000227.1:174127-224993 GCA_002167245.1 Sporophila hypoxantha
CCCCTCCATTCTATGTCCCGATTTTAAGCCTTTTTTTTGGCAATTGTCCCTACTGCCACATCTGCATAAAACAAAAACACCTTGCAGCAGAAAGGAGATGAGGCACCACCAGACCCAACATCCCTTCTCTTGCCTGCCTCCCTGTGACAGTGGCCACTGCGTTTTCAGATGAGTAAGAGATGAAATGTTGTAGTCTATGTTCAAAGGCTTGATTTATTTTTTTATGATATATATATTAATTATAACATATAACTAAAAAAGGAAAGAAAGAAAGGTTTCTAGAAAGCTGCCTAAGCTAAGATAGACAAGAAAGAGTGGTAACAAAAGCTGTTTCTCTTGACTCTCCATGTTAGGATCAGTCCTGGACTTGGCCAATTAATTGATTACAACATCTGAGATGGGCCAATCCAGACAGACTTGTTGCATTTTACAGCAGCAGATAACTTATTGTTTACGTCTGTTTCTGAGGCCACAGCTTCTCAGAAGGAAAAATCCTAAAGRAAAGATTTTTCACAAAGAGATGTCTGCGACACCTCCCTTCAGCCCCTCAAAATCCAAGGCAAGACATGACCTGAGAAGATCAGAGATGGTCACAGAGATGTGCCCATGGTCCCTCCCAGCATCAGAAACTGGGAGAACCTTGGGCTCTTGGTAATGGTGTCACATTATTCCTTCCCACAGGAGGTGAGGGCAGCAATCTGCCTGTGCTGGTCAGAATGGGCATGAGCTGTAGCCAAAAGGATGGTGGGGAATTTTTGGGATAAATGTTCCAAGAGCAAGGTTTTGGGGCAGGAATGGGGGATGGAGAGCCCCCCATGCTGTGCTCTTTATTCAAATGGAAAAACCAAGGTGGTGGCAAGGATGGGGCATCAGTCACTCACAGGCATAACCAAACAGTGCCAGCACCAGCAAGGCACAAAATCTGAGGTCTTCCAGCTGAAAAGAAGATTTCAGCATGCCATTTCTTTGGTATTTCAAGGAGAATTAAAGTTGGGGTTATGCCTTTGACAGATTATTGTGGTTTAAGCCCAGCTGGGATCTCAGCCCCACTCACTGCACAGGTGAGACAGGGGGAGAATTGGAAAAGTAAATCTAAGGAAACCTGTGGGTTGGGATAAAGACAATTTAATAGGTAAAGCAAAAGCTACACMCACCAGCAAAGCAAAYCAAGAAATTAATTCCAGGCTTCCCATGGGTGCTCAGATRCTCATCCCCATTTGRAATGGTGACTTGGGAAGACARACACCATCACTCCAAAAATTTCCTGCTTCCTTCTTTCCCCACTTTTATGTGCTGAGCATGATGCCATATGGTCTGGAACATCCCTTGCAGCCATCAGGGTCAGCTGTCCTGGCTGTGTCCCCTCCCAGCTCCTTGTGCATCCCCACGAGGAGCAGGAAAAGCCTTGATGCTGTGTAAGAGCTGCTCAGCCCCAGTGAAAACACCCCTGGGTTATCAGTGCTGTTCCCAGCACAAACCCAAACCACAGTCCTATGAACAAAAGGAACCCTACTGTCACAGACATTTCTTTATGAAAAATCCTCTCTCAGGATTTTTCCTGCTGGAGCTGAGAAGTTCAGCAACAAGATGTAAACAATAGGTTATCTGCTTCTGTGGAATGCAACAGGTCAGTTCTGGATTGGCCCAGATTGAGTGKTTGGAGGTGATGGCCAGTCCAGGGCTGAGAACTCTCTCGGACAGAGCTGGAGAGAGCTGCTGTGTTATCATTCTTTACTTTCTATTCTTAGGTAGTTAGCAGCTTCTGGAAACTCTCCTTTCTTTTTCTATTAGTATAGTTATAATGTAGTATATATATATATATCATAACATAATAAATCAAGCCTTCTGATCATGGAGCCCATCTYGTCTCTTCCTTCACCCCAAAAACCTTGTGACAACCGTCAACACCCTACCCCAGCCAAAACCAGCAGACRAATACAAACATCGCTTAGGAGTGCGATGGTTTAAAAAATCAATATATTTATATTGCTGTTTTCTCCCACACATTTGCACTGCCATAAAGCAGCTTTACAGGSCCACAGACTGGTCTCCCCACATTGCACAAGCTGCAGCAATACCAAGCATTTTTTACAGCTGAGCATCTGCACCTGCCACCAAATCCCTGCATTAAATCAGCAGAGCCTTGCTGTGTACACAAGCGCATCAAATGTGCCTTTAAAAACTCTTCCCAGCACATCAAGCTCAGCCACTTAGGAATATTTTCCCCTAAATGCTTCAGTGTTTTGCTCCCCCTCATTTCCAGGGTTTGAATACCTTGTTGCACACCTTGTAAAGCTATTTAGGGATCTGGGGCTGTGATTGATTGGTTTTGATCTGGGCCATAAGTAGTTTGGAAAATCCCTCCACATATGAACAATGGCTTTTAAAAAGAGGTCATGCAACCAAATTGCTTTGAACTSTAATAGCATTTAAGCCTCTAAACTCTTTAGGCTTATTTGAAAATCCAGCCATGAAGTTTAGATTATTTTAACCTRAGAAGAATTGGGAGGTAAACTATTGAAAACCACATCCCTCCTGGGCCTGCAGTGCTGAGCAYGTGTATTAGAGGGGAAATCAAAAGTAGCTATAAATAAAAAAGTGTTTTTCTTAAAAAAAAAAAAAGGCAGAAAAATCTAAACATTACCTATGAGAAAATAATTAAGTTGTTAAAATGCTGATGGTCTCAATAATCAAATCTGACATTAGGCATTGATGAAGCTCAGGCTTATATGTGATGCAACATTTGGATTTTAGAACAAAATCCAAATTTTAGATTTGTTTTGAGGGGGAAAAAAACCAACCCACACCAACCTTTCTACCAGAATCAAGTGCCAGATTGATCATACATTTTACACAATGAGGGTGGTGAGGCCTGGGTTGCCCAGGAGGTGGATTCCCCATCCCTGGAAGTGTCTGAGGCCAGACTGGTCTTGCAGCATCCTGGGGKGGTGGAAGGGAATGAGATCAGCTTTGTGGTGGATTCCTGTCCAAACCATCCCCTGGTTCCATGATCTTTGAGGAGACAGACAGAGCCACAGATGCACCACAGCTCTCCTGCCCTGAGACCACAGGAGTGTGGGCTTGGGTGTGCTGAGCACCAGAATTGCCCCAAAGTCTTCAAAATTCATTTTTTCCCCCACTGCTGTTGACCTGCTTTGGAGCCCAGTCCAGAAAGGTGAGATCTCCCTTTAACYCATCAGYAACAGCTTTCAGCCAMMCCTGGAGGGWGGGGAAGATCTTGGCTCTCTSTTTTGACTGAAAAATTCATAGAAAYGGGGTTTTCTTTACCRGTGCAGTTTGGCARGGCAATGCCAGGTCTCTGTGCTGCTGTGAAATCCATCCCTGCCCTTCCTGGCAGGGCAAGGATGGGGCTGCTGTGCCCGTGGTGTCCTTGGTGCTGATTTTGTGCCACGGGGAATTTCCTCAGCCGCTGTGGCAGTGCTGCCGCTCCRTGATCCACGCAGATAAAATGAGTTTATTCATCATGGGGATCAGTGTGTGACACTCCTCTGCCTGATGTCAGGGTGCCCTTGGGGTGCAGCACTGAGGAGTCAAATTTCCAGCAGTAATTTGGCTTTTCCTGCCCTGCACAGGGTGATTCTGGCTTGCACTGATTCCCAGTTCTCCCTTCTCAGCATCAAGTCTCCAGATGAAGGGGAAGCATTGTCCTAACCATTAAAGCATCCCTTGGTTGTATACAGCAGTTTCTGGGGTTTCTCTCCTCCCTCCCCTTCACTTGGTGATACTGTCATCCTTCTCCCTTTGGTGCTATTTCAGTATGGAAAAAAAAAAAAAAGATTTTAATTTAATTTAAGAATGAAAAAGCACACATTTAATAAAGTTTACGGGTACTGAGAGGCTGTGCTCTGTTTTTGCTGGTGGCAGCAACCTGGAAAGAGGGGGCAAAAAAGGGGGAAAAGCACAAAATTTATGAAAAAAGGGGGGAAACCACAAAATCACCCATTTGTGTCTGATTTGAGTCCCCCAAACCTCCCTCACTCCATGGCTGTGCCTTCTGTGAACTCCCCAGTGGCATCACTATTCCCAGGACCTCTTGTCTTGCACCACATCAAGGTCAATGCCATATTCCTTTCTTTAAATTGCAAAAATCCTCAAAAATTCAAGTTTCCCTGTCTCCCCCAGTGCTCAGCCCTGTGCTGTCCCTGGCCCTGCCACGTCCACAGCATTTCTCCACTGAGAGGGAAGAATTCCTGCTTGCCCTGACCTGGGTAGTTCAGCACTGTCCCAGTTCACAGTGTGTGAAACCCGAGGGGAAAGGAATTCCACAAGAAACATATACAGTGGAGAAGCCCCCCCTGTATCAGGTTTGCTGTGTGGTCAAGTAAAATGATATTCTATTTACTTTTTTAGGTGTATAAACAGATTAAGTCCCAGGGAAAATATGCTMCCAAACTTCATAATATTTTATTAAACCACTGAAGTTTAATATAATCTTTTGGCTTCTACAGAGAAATTTTCCATTTCTTTTCTGAGCACCTTTGATTTTATTTTCTTTTAATTACGGTTATCCGGAGTTAACGATCTGGGGTTTGCACTCCACCCAGAAAGGACTATCCAGATYAGGAGTGGGGAATTCTGCTGAAATACAGAAATATCCATGTGGTGGTAAGAAATCAACGACACCAGGGCAGAAAAGTCTGGAGAAGCCAATGTGCAGAATTAATTCTGCTCACAAGTCTGCATTCCTCAGTTCATTTCTTACCTAAAATACTGGCCAGCCATGGCTTTTGTGAAGAGTTGTACCTCCTCCATCTTCTGCCTGTCCATGCTGCTTTTCCATCCTGGGGAAAGCTCTCCTGAGCTCACCTCCATCCCTGCCCTTGGGCTCAGCACTCGTGGGCACAGCTCTGGATCATCCATGGGGGTGTGAAGCTGCAGGAGAAGCCAGCACCACACTGAGCCTGGAGCACAACAGCTTGGCACCTGAGCTGCCATGGTTGCCTGGCCAAAGGATAATATGCCCCACACAGCCTGGCCTCCTGGGCGAAACTGCTGGGAGGCTCGCATAGTCACCACTGGTCCTCCCTAAACCATGACTCGATAAAACTTGTATCCTGTCAGGCAACACCTCGCATTTTCTCCACCAGTACCGTGCTGACTTGTCGATAGTATGTGTCAACTATTCGACTCGTATCCTGTGTCCACCTTGCTCATTATTCACCGCTGGCTGTGATGGCTTCTTTTCCATGCTTGTGTTGCTTCCACGTCGTTCACAAACACGCGAGGTCCAAATTTGCTGGTGTCGAGCATTTGCCTGATTGGGGTGTCAGGCTGCAGAGGA
Organism: Sporophila hypoxantha; assembly: GCA_002167245.1. NCBI lineage: Eukaryota > Metazoa > Chordata > Aves > Passeriformes > Thraupidae > Sporophila > Sporophila hypoxantha. Next base: position 179,430 of record NDFG01000227.1, read on the forward strand.
ACTTTCAAATAGTTGCCCTTCGAGTCAGCCCACCAATGGCCACTTGCCAGTCTGTCCCTGCAAGCTTCAGACAATCGACACCTTTCCTGGATAATGGAGATCCAGCCATCAGAATAGGAGCCCTGAATGGAGATCAAGTCCTGGAGATGGAGATCAGTCCTCCTGGAAATTTGAGATCAGTCCTGGAGATGGAGATACAGACGTCCTGGAATATCACCTGGAAATGGAGACTGGAAGAGATCGCCGGAGGAGACACCCGTGGAGAAACCTGAAATGGAGAAGCAGTCCGGATGAGGTCATCCTGGAAAAATTGGAGACACCTTGGATGCGAGACCCGTAGGGAATCAGTGGAATGGAGATCGAGCCCTGGAGATGGAGAATCAGCTCCTGCACAATGGAGCATAGCTCACATGCGAGATGGAGATCAGCCCCTGAGCTGCCGTTGTGCTGGCCAAGAGTGAATCCCCAGTCGGCAGTCCTGATCGCTCCTGGGGAAAAGACTAGCTGGGCAGCCCAACAAAAGCAAGCCCACCTCAGAAAGACCCAGACGCCTGCTATTTCCACGTTGTTAGATTCAGTGATTGATGATGCATGGCCGTCGTGGTGGGATGTGTGGTTCTGTTTCCAGCTGTTGTGGCTTCTTGGAAGGCCAAATTTGCTGGTGTGAAGCATGCCTGAGGCTGTTCAGCGGCTGCAGGAGGAACTTCAAAATGTTGCTGTCAGCCCCTCCAATTCGTGTCCCTCTGTAACTCAGATCAACTTTGAAATAAAACGGAGTGGAATGCGGTCAGTCCTGGAATGAGATCAGCCTGGATGGGAGATCAGCCCTGGAATGACTAGTCCTGAAGGAGATCAGTCCTGAGATTGGAGAGCAGCTCCTGGAAATGGAGGATCAGTCCGAGGTGATGCCCTGAAATGGAGATCAGCCTTGGAGATGCGAGATCAGCCGATGACAGCCCTGGAAAATGGAGATCAGTCCTGGAGATGGAGATCGAGCACCTGAGCTGCCAGTGTGTGCGGCCAAGGAATGCCCCACGCCGCCTGGCTCCTGGGGAAAGCTGCTGGGGAGCCAAGCAAAGCCCCTTCAGAAAGACCCAGCCACTCTGGCGATTTCCACGTTATGGTTCATAGGAATGATGATTGGCCTGTGTGGTGTGGTCTTCTTTACCAAAGACTTGTCTGTGGCTTCTGGAGCGCCAAATTTGCCTTGTTGTGGCATTGGCCTGAGGCTGTTCGGGCGCGGACTCAATGCTGTCGCCCCAAGTGTATGCCTCTTCAATCAGTACTGTCTGAATGGATCAAGCTCCTAATGTACCCTGTAAATTCGTCCTCCTGTAATCAGATCCTGGGATGATAGCGCTTGGGAAATGGAGATCACCCTTCTGGAAATGGAGATCAGTCCTGAAATGGGAGATGCCCTGGATGTCGTCCTGGATGGAGATCAGTGGTGGAGATCAGCTCCTGAGAAATGGAGATCAACGCCTCGGTAAGATGGAGATCAGGTCCTGAATGAAACCTGGATGGAATCAGCTCCTTGATGAATGGGAAGATCAGCCCTTGGAGATGGGAGATCAAGCTGCCGAAGATTAAGTGGAATCAGCCACTGGCAGGATGCGATCGATCAGTCTCGAAGGAAGATATGGTGACATGACTCTGATCAGTCAATCCTGGAATGGAGATCAGTCCTAATAGCAGCTCCTGCTGAACAGGAGATCAAGTCCGTGGAAATGTGATGAGCTTTGAACATGGTGCGCCCCTCTGACTTTGCCAGGTCGCCTCTCACGGGGTGCAAATTGCTGGCCAAGGAATGCCCCCACGCAGCCTGGCTCCTGGGGAAAAGCTTTGGGAGCCAAAGCAAAGCCCCTCAAAAGGCCCAGCACCTGCATTTCCACGTTGTTCATTAGGAATGATGCATGGCCGTCTCGTTGTGGTTGGTGTGGTTCTTTTCCAGCTGCTGTGGCTTCTGGAGGCCAAATTTGCTGGTGTAGGAGCATTGCCTGAGGTGTCAGGGCTGCAGGGAACTTCAAATGTTGCTTGTCAGCCCCTCCAATGTGTCCCTGCTAGCTCAGATCAACTTGCTGGAAATGGAGATCAGCTTCTGGAAATGGAGATCAGTCCTGGAGATGCTGGATCAGACCCTGGGATGGAGATCATCCTGAGGAATGAGATCAGCTCCTGGAAATGGAGAGCAGCTCTGGAAAAGATGAATTAGCTACTGGAAGATGGAGACTCAGCCCTGGAGAGCTGGAGATCAACCCTGGAGATGGAGATCATCTGGATGGTTGAACTCCTGGAAAGTGGAGATTCAGCCTGGGAGATGGAGATCAGCTCCTGGAATGGAGATCAGCCTGAATGGAGATCAGCTCTGGAATGGAGATCAGCTCCTGGAGCTGGAGACCAGCCCGGGACAGCCGCTGGAGATGGAGATAGCTTCTGGAGATGGAGATAAGTCCTGGAAAGGGAAGATCAGGCCCTTAGAATATGAGGAGCCAGCCCTGGAGATGGAATTTGCCCTGGAAATGAAGTCTCTCTCTCGACTCGCGAAGAGTTTCAGCTCTTGGAGAATGGAGTCTCTCTCAGAGCTCTATAGAAAAATGGAGATCAGCCTGGTGACAATTGTGAAACAAAGGCGCTCTCCGCCTCCACCTCAAATTTATCTGTCTACGATTGCTCGCGATCTAAATGCATCGATCATCGAAGGTACACATTTCACTACGATGTCCAATGGACATCGCCCCGCACGTCCTCACCCAATCCGTGAGCTGGAGGTCAGACTTGCCTGGCCAGAGTTTCTCCAGCTCATTCCCTTTGTTCTTCCACCAGCTGCTGTGACTCAGGGGCGTGGGCAGCAGTCTAAAGGAAATGGCTGAGAGGCATTGGCTGGGGAGCACTCACCTTCCCTGGAAGAGGATCAATRGATTTTCTATCCAGCTCACACTGGGGACCCCCAAGGCTGGGCACAGAGGAGGTGGCAGGGCAGTGAGAACCTYCTCTTGAGCAGGACAGGTCTGAGAGCACAGAGGAAAGAGGCCAAATGCATCCTATTGACAGGGCAAAGACAGTCACCAGTCTAATTCCTCACCTTTCTGCTCACCCACAGCTCTGCAGGGCTCTGCCAGTGCACACTGAGCACCAGTGGTGTCCTGGGATCCAGGCCTTTGGGGTGTGCAGGGCTGCTGGAGGCAGAGGGGCATCCCACCAGGGCTCCCAGCAGCATCACCAGACCTGATGGAATGCCAGGAGCCATCTCCCTGCTGGGTTTTAATCAGCTCTGTTAATTTCTGACAGGGTCTGTTGGCCCTACAGTCCAAGAAGTGCAATTTAGGGGCACATCCTGTCCCACCCACCTGCCATGGGAATTATAAAGGTAAAATCAATGGCAATGATGCACCAYGACTCAAAACCCCCCTCACTGCTCCCCTTCCCTTTGGCTCTGAGACCAAAGCTYCTTCATTTTTCCACAAGGCGAAGATTCAAGGTTAAATGAAGAAATCATTTGTATGACTTCTCCTGGGAGCTGCTGGGGCTCAGGGCACAGCCAGCTCTGCCTGCAGAAATTGGATATTWACCCTGAGTGAGCAGGATGGGAGCTCTGCCTGACCTGCAGTGACCCTGGTGTCTGGGAGATGCTGCTGATGGAGCAAAGGGCTGCACATACACRTCTGGGATCATATCTGGGCTTCCACCAGCTTAGAAAAGCTTGTCAATGGCAGAACTGACCTTTTTCCAGCAGAGCCTGGYCCTGCATGCAGCATTCCACAGCAGATCYCAGAATGGTTTGGGTGGGAAGGGACCTTAAAGCTCATCTCATTCCACCCTCCTGCCATGGGCAGGGACACCTYCCACTGTCCCAGGCTGCTCCAAGCCCTGTCCAGCCTGGCCTTGGACACTTCCAGGGATGGAGCAGCCACAGCTGCWMTGGGATTTCCAGGGAATGGGCACCCAAACTCAGAGTTTGATGTCTGAACCAGCTGAACCCCTGTCAGACATGATGTGCCCTGATGGGGAGGGCTTGGGGACAGGGAGGGGCTCATGGTTGTTGACAGTGGCTCCCTTGGGATGAGGGAAGAGAACGAGGATCTGACTCCATGTTTCAGAAGGCTGAATTTATTATTCTTATGATATAATATTTACATTAAAATTATACTAAAAGAATAGAAGAAAAGGTTTCCTTGACTAGCTAAAGCTAGAATAGAATAGCAAAGATGATACAAAAGGCACTGTCTCATGACTCTCTGTCGAGCCAGCTGGGCTGTGATTGGCCGATAATAATGACCAACCACATGAGACCTATCAACAGATCACGCTGTTGGCATCCCACACAGCAGATAATCAATGTTTACATTTGTGTCCTGAGCCCTCTCACTTCTCAGGAGGAAAAATCCTTAAAGAGAAGGATTTCATGAAAAGGATGTCGTTACCACTGGTTGCACGTCACCCTGCCTTGTCACCCCAGAGGCAATGACCACCCTTCTGGAGGAGCCTGCAAACACTGCCTGGACAGCCAAACCATCCCACTAGCCTGGGAAATTCATCCTGCTTTGACACCCCATATTTTACCAGCTTCACTGAAGGGAAAATTGTCATATGCTTCCACTTTTCGAGGAGCTGAGCTGTCCTTTTGATAGCAGCTGCCAGCATAAATATACATGAGAAACAGGTTTTCAGTTCCTGAAAAATGTCTAAAACTTGTAAACAATCCCCAAGTCATATGGGGATAAACAGTCAGAATTTTAATATTGTTTATAGTTTAAAAAAGCAGCAGTTGTCTGAGYCGAGTCAAGCCAAGTCATTTGAATAGATAATTTTCAAACATTTGGTTTCAATTCTCCCAAACCTTCAGTAGAGAAGYCCCATTCATGGAATATTTAGCTTACAATTCAAAACGAAAAAGTATTACAGAGTAGAAAACTGGATTTTCTATTTCAAAAAATAAATGGCCTCACAYACTGAACCATCTGAAAAACCTTTTTAGAAAGAAAGGAGAAACAAAACCACTCAGCCAAGTTTATCCAGGCTGTTCTTCTCCTGCTGAAAATTCCAATTCTGCTGAGTTRGTTGTTTGTTTCACTTAACAAGCAGGAATATTCCATCAAAAATACAGTTCTTCTTGTGAGGCTGAGAGCAGACCTGGCCCTCCCTGTCCCCCACACTCCAGCACAGAGCTCCTGCAACTGGGGAGAGTGGAAAAGAGAGTTCTTTAATTTCTATTTTGCATTACAGTTCAYTAGGAAAAATCCCCCTCATTGTGCCTGCATTTGCATGTCTTCTGTGGATATTTAAATTATATTTTCCTGTGGTGGTTTGTTTGTTTTTTTCCAGTTTCATGTGTCTTTCCTGTATCACTGACACTGGATTGCTTCCCTGCTCACAATTAATTCCTGAAATAATTTATTTCACTTTTGTCACTGTGCCTTAGCTGGATGGCTCAAACAAACAGAATTTGCTAGTTGTGCTGGTAGGAAATTATTTATTTAAGCTATTTGTTGGTATTAGGGAATAATCAGTTGAGTTTCATGGCAAGACTCCTTTTCCCAGTCTGGATAAGACATTTCTCAGGGAGAAAGGAGAAGTTTCTAAAAAGCTTTACTGGATGCATTTTGGATGCTTCACTTCCCCTCCTAAAATCACAGAAAATAATTAAGTTTGGAAAAGCCCTCTAAGACCATCATATCCAACCATTAACCCAGAGCTGCCAGGTCCACCACTGAACCATGTCCCCMGGGGCCACATTTGCACATTTTTTAATACTTCTGGGGATGGTGATTCCACCATTTCCCTGGGCAAAAAATGCACCAGATCTGATGGATTTGGAACCAGAATTTAGTTCTTTACTCAGAGGGTGGGCAGGCCCTGGCACAGGGTGCCCAGAGCAGCTGGGGCTGCCCCTGGATCCCTGGAATGTCCAGGGCCAGGCTGGACAGGGCTTGGAGCAGCCTGGGACAGTGGGAGGTGTCCCTGCATGGCAGGGGTGGCACTGGATGGGCTTTAGGTCCCTTTCAATAAAAACAATTCTGGGATTCTAACAAATCAATTGACATTTTGGTTTGGATTATTGTTCAGATCTGCCCTCTGATCCAGATCTCCTGGATGCACACAAAGGGGGGTTCRTGTGGGACACTGGAGCATTTGGAGCTCTGGCAAACCCTCTGTGCAGAGCATCAGAGAGTTCCTGCCCTGAAACACAGCAGAAAAAAAGAAAAAATAATAAAAAAAAGATCTCCCAGATGTTTCACTTGACTTTCTATCAGGCTCTTTGCTACCTGTGTGGCCTTGGCAGAGCCCTGGGGTTTCTTGGATGTGAGCTCCCCTGCTCCTGCTGGATCCAKCCCAAGCTGGGAGCTGGCTGGTGCTCAGGGAGGAGAAGCCAAGCTGCAGCTATTTCCTCCTTCCYCTCCCAGCCCGTAGGCTGTGCTCCAGTGTCTCTGCTGAGAGGAGAAATTTTTTTTTGTATATCAAATGAAATAAAGATTGKAGGGATGAAAGGGAAGGTTCCAGGGAGCTGCAGGTGGGGAGACCTCACATAGCTGAGTGCAGCAGCTGTCTCTGCAGGGCTCAGTCCTGCACAATTTGTGCTTCACCCCTTTCTCTATTCCATCTCCAGGAATGAGAGATTTTTTTTCACCTTTCCTTGTCCCCAGCCCTTTTCCCCCTCACACCCAGGGTTTGGGCACTGCCTTGTCGCAGACATCTTTTATGAGAAATCCTTTTATGAAAAGGATTTCTTTTAGGAAAAATCCTTTCCTTAGGATTTTTCCTCCTGAGAAGCTGAGAGGCCTCAGGAACAAAATGCAAACAATGATTATCTGCTGCTGTGGAATGCAACAGGTGGATCTCTGATTGGTCTCATGGGGTTGTTTCTAATTAATGGCCAATCACAGCCCAGCTGGCTCAGACAGAGAGTCCGGGCTACAAACCTTTGTTATCATTCCTTCTTTTTCTATTCTTAGCTAGCCTTCTGATGAAATCCTTTCTTCTATTCTTTTAGTATAGTTTTAATGTAATATATATCATAAAATAATAAATCAGCCTTCTGAAACATGGAGTCAACATTCTCATCTCTTCCCTCAACCTGAGACCCCTGTGAACACGGTCACACTGGCTAATGCTGGGCACACTGCTCACCCACACACTGCTTGCAGAAAACAGTGACCAAACACTGACCAAACACTGACCAAACACTGACTGTTCTGTCAGATACTCYYGGAATCTCTGCTGCTCAGAGTGACCCAAGGTACATTAGAAAGTCTCTTTTCCCAGCCCGGAGGTCAAAGAAGGAGTCAGAACTCTTCTGTTCTTGTTCTCAAGGTTGTTTATTGTTTCTTATCTATAAAATTCTTTCTCCAACCCACTGAGGTCTGTCTGGCAGGTCAGGTTGAGGCACACTGCTGTTATCTTTTTATACTAAAAGCTAGGTGTACATTATTTACAATAATTTCCCAATACCTATCACCTATGTTAGACCTGTCTCTTATACACATCTAGATGTGTATAAGAGACAGGTCCTGGGCTCTGTGCCAAGATCTCTGAGCCCCCTGGGCAGGGCCTCGAGCCCTCCAGGGCAGCCAGAGGAATTTCCTGGGTTCTGACAAGATCCAGGCTTTGGGGATTTCCATGCCCAGCCCTTGGCCCTCATCCTTCCATGTGCCCATCACCCAAACCCAGAATGAAGCAGATAAATGAGCTCCAGGGCGTAAAAATTACTTAGTAAAATGCCTTAGTAATCTCAGTTCCAATTTATTGGCATACAAACTACCAGTTTCCCTTGGTTACTCCCTGTTGGAAATTCCTTTTCCAAGCTCTCCTTCCTTTCCAGCACCACCACACCCATGTCCAAGCAGACAAGACACCAAGAACTGCTGCAAATCTCCATGCAGCTGTTGTCTTTTAATTCCTGCCTTCCATGTCTCCTGTTGTCTTTTACTTCCTGCAGCCTCTCTTCTGCCTTTCTGTCCCACTTTCTCTGGCTGCTCTCTGTTCCTTGTTTGTCTTCTTAATGTTGTATGCTTTTATTTCTGCCTATTTCTGCATCTTGTTCTATACATTAAACATTAGGATGATTTCTCTTCCATGAAGACAAATTCAAAGACTTCTCAATCAGTTCCACACCGCAGTGAAGTTTACTTTATATATTTAGATAGACTTTAGTAATACCTCAGGTCCAAATGCCCTAGACAGGGAGGAAATCAAACCCCTGGCAGCTYCTCTGTATTGTCCYTTYCAAGATTTTTGGGTGGGGGATAGGGGTGTGGTAGGGGTGCAGCTCCATCCTCAGGCTGRGATTCAGGCACTCTGCCCCACGCTCAATTGGAAGCAGAGACACTCAATCATCCTCCTGTTCTTTTTGTAAGACATCCTGCCAGCTTTGGGAGGTTTTGGTGGATGGGTGGACAGCTGAGCTCTGCACAGTGATCTGTGAGCCAGCTCAGGAGGATTTTGCACTCCAAGACAACWGGAGGAAAATTTCTGCTTTTGCATCAAATTCCTGGCTACCTTTTGGCAGGAGGCTCCCACACATGAGGAGGTCTTGTTTGAAGATCCCTGCACTTGGCATCCTTGCACTCAGCTGCAGGACATCCACATCAGCTCAGATCCACCCCAGCCAGGTCCTGGGCCTTCTCCTCCCTCTCCATGCTGCCAGTCAAGAGTTGAGCTGGTGTCCAGCAGCAGCCCACTGAAGCTGCTTCCAAGCTGCAAGATTCAGCCTCCCAGGAGAGCCGAACATATTAATAAAGCCTCTGTATGCCTTTATTAATATCGGGAAGCCTTATCCCCAGGGGAACAAGGAAGCCGAGTCCCGGCATAGTCAGGCCATGCCACAGGGCTTGCCCGCTAGCAAGCAAGGGTAGTTAATCAGTTCTTATAGTGATTTCAAGCTCAGGATTTCAGCTTTTGCTTGCTAGGCAGTGGCCGGCCCTGGCTTGAGGCTTCAGAGACGACGAAGAAGGAGAATGGGTACAGGAGCGTTCCGCAAAGATTGTCTTTATTGAAGAGGTGAGCAAAGGGGGTTCCGGTCAAGCTCTCATCTGAGGAGTGGACTAAAAAATATGCCCCTTTTATATAGTGTTTAGAAGGATTCAATTTGACCAATGGTAAGCGGTTAAAGTCCTAGCCTATAGGTTACGAGGATATGCTCTAGGGCGGGGGGTCAAGGGGGTAGGAAGTAAAATTGCTGTCTCATTCCTTATCTTCTATTCTCCATGGAGCTTTCCCCTATGTCCAGGGAGTTTACTACACCAACGAATGTGATGGAGCTGTCTGGATTGGAGGCAGGAACCTCTCCTGCCAGGGCCCTGTGCTGTGTTTCCACATTAGAGTCAGCTCTAATGGGGAATGACAGCTCATGAAAGCTGCTTTTCATGGCCCTCTGAAGAGCTCATTACCCCCTGCTCATCCCAGCCCCTCTGTGAGATCCACTCTGGCTTGACTCCAAGCCCAGAGCCAGAAGAGTCTGGAGAATCCAGGGCAGCCCCAGGAGCTGGAGCTGCTCCAGGGTTTTCCATCAGTGCATCCATYCAGCTGTCCTGGAGCACAGCCACAGCGGGCTTCCTGCCCACTGCAGAGCCATGGCCCATCCCAGCTCTCCTGTGCCTCTATGGTGTGTTTTTTGTGAGATGATGTCACCAAGGCCTATCCCAGTCTCCTGTGCACTCCATGGTGTGTTTTTGTTGAGATTGATGGTCACCAAGGCTATCCCAGCTCTCCTGGTGTTTTTGGTGGGCTCTGATGGTCACTAAGGCCCATGCCAGCTCTCCTGTGCACTCATGGTGTTTTTTGTGAGATGATGGTCACCGCAAGGCCCATCCCAGCTCTCCTGTGCACTCATGGTGTGTTTTTGCTGGGCTCTGATGGTCACCAAGGCCTGTCTGTGCAGGTTTCCTCAGTACCTGGATACCTCCACAAATCACTCCAGATGTGTTTGTGCCTTGGGACACACACAGAGCAGGCACAACACCTACCACTCTGCTGTTTGTCTGGCCACTTTTGTCCTTCCAAACCCTAAATGCCTTCTCCAAGCCCAGGGGCTCCTAAACATCCCCCTTTCCTCAACTTTGCCAGCTCTAAAAAACTTTTARWWWAAAKACTTTTCATTTTRAAGACCAGTTTTCACCMCTACCCATTGGGGTGGCTGCCTGCACAAAGGATCTGGAATTCAGGTAGGATCCTGTCTGTAAGTCCTGGGCAGCTGCACACCTTGAGATGTAGGCTGAGAAGCTGGAAKAGGATTCAGACAAGACCCATGAGAGTGGGTGAAGCCCTGGAAAACCCTGGAAAACCTGCCCTGAATGAAGGAGCCAAGCAAAATCCATCTTGCTTAACAGTAAGCATTTCTCAGTCTGTGAGAGAAGAGATCCAAGACCCACAACAAGCTGGGCTTGGACCAGGGACCTTGGTCACTCRTTTTGGTGCTGTTTGATCCTCCAGCTCTGGATTTAATCAAGCTGGCCAGCTATGCTATGGAGAGGGAATTAATTCTTCTATTTATACCTCCCAGTTCTGAGAATGGATGTAAATGACTTTCCTCTGTGGAAACACACCACAGAACTACCAGGAAAAGAATTTCTATCCACAGGCCCTAAAACTGTGAAACAGTCGAATGGAAGGGTAAATACAGCTTTTTGAAAAGAAATCTCAAAGRAATCAGCTCTTACCTCCAAAACCCTGACTGTGGCACCATGTTACAGGGAAGGGGTTGCTGCACAGGACATGAAAGAGATTTCAGTAAGGATGACATGGTGGACAATGAGATGGTGGCAGGGTRAGCTGCCAGGGCCTTTCCTCACAGAGTCCTGTGCTGGTGCCACAGCTGTGACCAGCAGGAAAGGACAGAATTCCTTCCTCACAGTCTCACATTTCTTGTCCATTATTGTATTTGTGGGGTCCCCTGTGGCAGGAAGGAATGATGGATCTGACTCCATGTTCTCAGAAGGCCAATTTATTATTTTATGATACTATATTATATTAAAGAATACTATATTATACTAAAGAATACAGAAAAGATACTTACAGAAGGCTAAAAAGATMATAATGAAAACTCTTTGTTACTATAAGACACGAAAGAATACAAGAATCCTTCACCTTGAGAAGGTAGAATACACTACCTTCTCAAGGTGAAGGAAGAAAGAGGAGGTTTATTTTCTTGACTTTAACATTTATAGTTTTCTAAAAGTGACAATGGATTGGAGGGTGACAGTGACACCTCTCCAATGACAATGGTTAAACTAATAGTCTATCAACTTTCTCTTCTTCCACAAAAGAAGACAAAACAATCAGTTGTTTACAGAAAGTGTCTGAGAAAGTTCACCACAAGAATATCTATATCAGAAGACCTAGAAAATCTTAAAAAACCAGGGTGACAACTCTTGACTCTTGCCAGAGTTCTGACACAGCTTGGCCCTGATTGGCCAAAGAGTGAAAACAGCTCACAGCAGAACCCAATGGGACAATCACCTGTGGGTAAACAATCTCCAAACACATTCCACATGAGCACAACACAGGAGAAGCAAATGAGATAAGAATTGTTTTCCTTTTCTCTGAGGCTTCTCAGCTTCCCAGCAGAAAWATCCTGGGCGAAGGGATTTTTCCAGAGGATGTGAATGTCACAGTCCATCCCCTGGGCCAAGCCCTCCCCTGCCCACCTTGGCCCTGGCTGGAAATGCTGCCCAGGAGGCTCAGCAGGGCTCTGGAGCTGGTCCCTGCCATGCAGCACTGGTGGGGGCTGTCTCAGGGATGCTCGGGCTCCATCAGCTGTCAAAGCCCAGGGGGTGGCCTGAGATGGACCAAAGGAGTGTCACCAGCTCCTTAAAGCTGAATCAGCCAAAACTGAGCCAGCCACCACCCTGAGGAGAAGCAGGAGAACTCAAAGGTGCCTGGGGTAACATTGGCAGGACAGCATCAATCCCATCCCTGATATCCTGGAGCCCAACAAAGCTGATTTTTGTGWCTGCCTGTCAAACAGGACCAACCCAATACTTCTGGCACACATTAACTCTCTGTCTTCCATTGCGGGGGGAGAGGATGGGGTTCCAAAGAGCCACCACTAATATATTCACCCAAATATTCCCTCCTTGTTTTTGTGCCTGCCCATATCCATCCCCTACTCATCTTCCCTTCAGCTTCTTGCTAAACCTACAGCAGGCAGATTTTAGCCACCCCTCTTTGGTGCTGCCACAGTGGAAATCTTTTACATCCAGAGGAGCTCAGTGTGCAGCTCTTCCACTTGTGGTGGAAATGGCTTGGGAGAATGTGTAGTGTTCACAGGGGTCTGAGGGTAGGGAAGAGATGAGGATCTGACTCCATGTTCAGAAGGCTGATTTATTATTTTATGATATATATTACATTAAAACTATACTAAAAGAATAGAACAAAGGATTTTCATCAGGAAGGGTTAGCTAAGAATAGAAAAAGAAAGAATGATAACAAAGGCTTGTGGCTTGGAACTTTGTGTCCAAGCCAGCTGGACTGTGATTGGCCATTTAAATAGAAACAACCACATGTGAGACCCATCACAGATGCACCTGTTGCATTCCACAGCAGCAGATAATCAATGTTTACATTTTGTTCCTGAGGCCTCTCAGCTTCTCAGGAGGAAAAATCCTAAGGAAGGATTTTCCATAGAAGATGCTGTGACAGGGGACCTGGAGCTGCTGCTTGCTGCTCTGAAGAGGAAGGACCAAGGGATCTGTGTCTCCCTGGAAGGATTTACATGCCACAGCAGCCTTTCAGCAGCATTAGCAGCCAAAGGCTGCACAGAAAAAATGTCTGTTTGTGGGCAATAAAGGCAGACAGATGCCCCCTGCATGCAAACTGCCAGTGCCTCGGAGGGAAGAGGCTCTAAATAAATAATAACAAATCCTGAGAGCTGAATGCACAGTTTCCTATTTGCATCATAAATAAATGAGGAGGCTTTTATTACTCATTCTGGGGCAGAGCACAAACCAGAGGAAATCCTCAGAGCTCCCACTCCACAGATTGCCATTAGCTCAGCACAAGTGCTCTTGTCCCCTGCAGCTGCTGCCCCAGGAGATGCACTCAGTGCTCACCAGTGACAGGGAGAACCACACAGGGCCTCATGAGCATGGAGAGCTGCTGGAAAGCAGGGAAAGGGACCTGGGAATGCTGGTCAGTCCTGGAGATGAGCCAGCAGTGCCCAGGAGGGCCAACCTTGTCCTGGGGACATCAGGCACAGCATTGCTGGCCAGGCAAGGGGGATTGTCCCACCCTGCTCTGCACTGGGGGCAGCCCTCACCTCCAGTGCTGTGTGCACCACAGTGAAATAAAGACATTAAACTGTTAGAAAGCATCCAAAGGAGGCCATGAAGATGCTGAAGCTCCTCGAGGAGCAGCTTGGTCTGTTCAGCTGGAGAAGGCTGTCACAGACATCTTTTATGAAAAATCTTTTCCTTAGGATTGTTCCTCCTGAGAAGCTGAGAGGCCTCAGGAACAAAATGTAAACATTGATTATCTGCTGCTGTGGAATCAACAGGTGCACCTGTGATTGGTCTCATGTGGTTGTTTCTAATTAATGGCCAATCACAGTCCAGCTGTGCTCAGACAGAGAGTCTGAGACAGAGCCTTTTTATCATTCCTTCTTATTCTATTCTTAGCTAGCTTTTCTGATGAAATCTTTTCTTCTATTCTTTTAGTATAGTTTTAATGTAATATATATCATAAAATAATAAATCAGCTCTCTGAAACATGGAGTCAGATCCTCATCTCTTCCCTCATCCTCAGCACCCCTGTGAACACCTCACAGAAGGCTGAGGGGAAACCTCAGGCAGCTGCAACCTCTGGAGAAGGCTGCCATGAGGATGGGTGACAGCTCAGCCAAAGCAAACTGGTTTTGGTTTTCCAGTAAAATATTCCTTTTTAGCTCAGAATAAGGTTGTTTACCTCTGGGACATGCACATTGGGGTGTGGCCTCTTGCTGTAGAAGGAGGATGGGTTTCCTGTGGTCTGGGGGGATATTTATTCATAGAATTGCGGAATGATTTGGTTTTGGAAGGTACTCCAAGGAGGAATGCCACTCCCCTGCCATGGGCAGGGACACCTTCCACTGTCCCAGGTTGCTCCAAGCCCCATCCAACCTGGCCTTGGACATTTCCAGGGATCCAGGGGCAGCCACAGCTGCTCTGGGGGCACTCTGACACACCCCATCATCCTTCTCCTAACAACCATGCTCACAAATTGTTTTATTTTTCTATAAAGCTTGACACCTCCCAGCTTTTTCCCCCAGTACTGGTTAGTGCGGTATTTGCTGGGTCTCCAGGACAAAGGAGGAATTGAGAATCTGACTCCATGTTCTTAGAAGGCTCATTTATTTATTTATGTATTATATTATAGTAAAGAATTCTACACTAAAACTATACTAAAGAATAGAAAGAGATACAGACAGAAAGGCTACTAAACAATGATAATGGAAAGTCGTGACTGCTTCCAGAGTCCTGACATCAGCTGGACTGTGATGTGTTGTTCTTTCCTTCCTGTCCGTTCTTTTCCTTTTCTCTTCCTTTTCCTCTTCCTTCCTTCTTCCTTCCTTCTCTTCCTTCCTTCCTTCCTTCCTTCCTTCCTTCCTTCCTTCCTTCCTTCCTTCCTTCCTTCCTTCCTTCCTTTCCTTCCTTCCCTCCCTCCCTCCTCCTCCCTCTCCGTCTCTCCCTCCCTCTCCTCCCTCCCTGCCGCTCCTCCCTCCCTTCCCTTCCCTCCTTCCCTCCTTCCTCCCCACCACTTTCGAGCTTTTTGCATTGGCAAAGCAGGAGATTGCTGAAATTGCAAAGGGGTGCTCATCAGCTGCTCCTCCTCTAACCAGCCACCCCTTGACCCTAAATCTGAACCAGGCAGCCCCTGGGTCAGGCTCAGACATTTTTCATGGTCCATGATGTCCATGTTTCACCCCTGGGGATGTTGGCAATGAGGAAACCCCCTGTGACCAACACAAGCTTGCCTCTGGCAGCCTGGGCTGTGTTGTGTGAGTGTGTCAGGATTTTCAGCTTCACAGGAAGAAAGCCAACTCWGTGTGCAGAGTGGGAGAGCTCTCAGAGAAATCCCCTCAGCCTGGTGTTTCTTTTACTGTGCCAGACACTGAAGCAGCCCTGGGATTTTCCTTGTGAGCGTTGATTTTGGAGGTTTCCCTCAGCTGAATCCTTTCTCATTATGGCRCTGAGCGACTGCTCTGCCTGGCTCTGTGCCACCCCCATGGCAGGGGCCACGTTCTGTAATGCTTTGGGTTTCCCCATTAGAGGAGAGCAAGCCTGCCCAYGTTTCCTTGGCAGAAAAGCAGGCTATGACATGAGGTCTGTGGCCAAGAATCACCAGAAACCCAATGCTGTTTCATTTTACATGACAGCTCCATTTACACTGTGGTGGGAATGAAGAAAGGCCTTCCCCTACAATCCTATTTGTTTATTTTTCCATGCTCATTGCTAACAAGCACAACAGCAAGTTTTTAACACTGGCCATGTCAACCCATCCCATTATAGTAAATTCCTGTGTTGCATGAGCARCTGGACACATGAATRATTTAACCATGGTTTAAACAACATTAAACTAAAAGTTTAATCAAGACCAACTATRACATCTTTCCCTAAAAGGGTTACAGACCAAGGCTCTGGCTCTGGTTTCACTGCTCTAGAAGGACACACAAATCCTCAGTGAGGTTTCAAACAGACCAGGGAACATCACCCAGGTACAGCAGGAGGARCAAGGGGAGAGCCAGGCAGGAGCTTGGTGCTCCTGAGCTGTTACAAAGATGGAAATGCCATGGAAAAGGCAAGGAAAAGGGGCAGAGTAGCTCAGCTGGTGGATATGAAAAGGGCAAAAACAGAGCAGAGACCATTGGAGGAGCAACCACGTGCAGGAGGCAGGAAAATCAGAGCCCAGGCAGGAAAATCAGAGCTCAGGCAGGAAAATCAGAGCCCAGGCAGGAAAATCACAGCCCAGGCAGGAAAATCACAGCCCAGGCAGTGGGAGAAACCTGGTGAATCAAGCAGTGCAGAAAGGATCATACATGAATATAGAGGGGATCATCCATGAGCAAACACAGAAAGGGCCATCCATGAAAAAACACAGAGAGAGGGTCATCCATGAACACAGAGATGGAAATACCATGGAAAGATGGAAACAAACACAGATAAACACAGAGAGGGTCATGAACAAACACAGGAAGGATCATCCATCAATGAACACAGAGAGGATCAACCATGAACACAGAGAGGGTCATCCAGGAGCAAACACAGGAAGGATTATCCATGAAAAAAACACAGAGAGGATCACCCATGAACAAACAGAGAAAGAATCATCCATGAACAAACAGAGGAAAGGATTATCCATGAAAAAAACACAGAGAGGTTCATCCATGAAAAAACACAGAGAGGATCATCCATGAACAAACAGAGAAAGAATCATCCATGAACAAACACAGGAAGGATCACCCATGAACAAGCACAGAAAGGATTATCCATGAAAAAAACACAGATAGGTTCATCCATGAAAAAACAGAGAAAGAATCATCCATGAACAAACACAAGAAGGATCATCCATGAATGAACGCAGAGAGGATCATCCACGAACGCAGAGATGGAAATACCATGGAAAGATGGAAAAAACCACAGATGAACAAACACAGAGAGGACCATCCATGAACACAGAGAGGGTCATTCATGAACAAAAACAGAGATGGAAATATCATGGAAAGATGGAAACAAAAACAGATGAACGAACACAGAGAGGGTCATCCATGAACACAGAGAGGGTCATCCATGAACAAAAACAGAGATGGAAATATCATAGAAAGATGGAAACAAAACCAGATGAATAAACACAGAGGGGATCATGAACAAACACAGGAAAGGATCATCCATGAAAAAAAACAGGAAAGGATCATCCATGAAAAAACACAGAGAGGGTCATCCATGAACACTGAGGTGGAAATTCCATGGAAAGATGGAAACAAACACAGATGAATGAACACAGAGAGGGCCATCCATGACCAAACACAGAAAGGATCATCCATGCAAAAACACAGAGAGGATCATCCATGAGGAGAGAGATGGAAATACCATGGGACAAACAGAGAGGGCCATCCATGAACACAAAGGGGGTCATCCATGAGAAAACAGGGACAGAATGATCCATGAACACACAAAGGACCATCCATGAGCACAGGGAGGGCCGTCCCTGAACACCTGCTGGTCTCACCAAAGGACCAGAGAGCCACATTCCTCTCCTCCTGTGTGGGAGCCCTCAGACACCTGAGGTCAAAACATGTGGCACACCCTGGCACATTTCTAATGCCATCTGTTGAGGAATAGTACGTGACCAGAGTCACAGACTTGGTCCAGGTGTCTGAAGCTAGGAAAATAATGAGCTCTGTTAACGAGTAATGATTATGGCAAGGCCGCAATGCCCTTGAGCAGAGATATGGTGGCTGAAAACAGCCTGAGAAGAAGAAAGTTTAACTTTTAAGGTATGTAAACACAAGGTGGACCTAACATTTACAGAATAACCAATAGGTTCCTTAAGTTACAGAATATGCATTAGCTTATTAGTTACTGTATAAAAGTCTGATGCTCTGATGAATAAACAAAGCTTGCTGATCTTTCATATTGAAGGCTCCGAATCTTCCCTCACCAATGTAACAGCCAACACCACCAGGGGAAGCAGATGCTGACATCCAGCTCCCCTCAAACAGCATCAGCCTCTTCAGCTGAAATCCACATTTCACCGGAGAATTCTGAAGGAGAAAAATTCACCAGTTACAAGCTGAAGCTCAATGGCAGCCAGGCAAATCCTGCCTCTCTGGACCTTTCAAATCACTTTCTGAAGCCCTTGTGCAGCCCAGGCCTCACTCTGCCCACAAGCTCTGATTTATGAACTGTTTTAAAGGACTTTATGGCTGTTTCTGCAGTGGGAGATCACCACAAAGGCTCAGGCCACACTGCTGGCTCTGGGCTGCATGTTTGTGCCTCTCCAAAATTCACAGCCACGCTGATTTTATTCCAAGCAGCCAGGGCATCCTRCAGTCCAAATGGTTCATTATCTCCCTTTCTTTAAAAGGTCAAGAAATACTCTCTGCTTGGCAGATGGACTAGGGTAGGAGTCATGGAGTCTCAGGATTTGTAACATGATAAGGTTATTAAATTGCAAACCCTGAGCAGAGGCAACACCAAAAATTTGCCTGAAGTTTTCAAAKAAAGAAAAAAAAATGATATTTTGAGAAAATTATTTTTTTCCTTTTTTTACCAAAAAAAAAAAGTTGGCTCTCAAAGCAAATAACTCTGCTTTCCAAGTAACTTCATTTCTCATTCTTTATTTATTTTCTGACCTGTTGCCTCCAGGCCCTTCTTCCCTTTTGCTATATATATTTTTTTCCCTGCTGCAGCAAATGAAGAAAAGAAGAAAAAGACAAAAGAAGAGTAGGAACTCCCTCCCCCAAAAGTTACCTATTCTACAGCTGTTCAGCTCCCACTGCCTTTGTGTCAGATTGAGAAATTCAAAGMTCATGAGGACCAAGTACAACCCCCAGCTGCAGGTGCAGGAGGAGCTCCTGGTGCTGCACGGGAGCATCTTTGGGTCCAGGGCAGTTTTGGGATGAATTGGCACCCACACCCTGTACTAATGTCCCATCTGGGCACCAGAATGGGATCACAAAAACAGAAATAACAGTCCAGCATTAAAAATCCACATCCCATCTTCACCTCTTTGCTGCTGAGTCTTGCTTACTGTTTAAGCTGGAAGAGACCAAATGAAGAGAAATGCACTTAATAATGATGAGTCCCCAAAACAGAAAACCTCTGGGAGTTTGTGGTGCTTTTCTACTGCTGTGAAATCCAGCAACAAAACTCCTTGGCTGGTCTTGGGTTTCTGTGGTTGAGCTGAACCCAAGTATTAAAAGTCTCTTTTTTCCTAGCCCTG
This sequence comes from Sporophila hypoxantha, assembly GCA_002167245.1. Classification (NCBI taxonomy): domain Eukaryota; kingdom Metazoa; phylum Chordata; class Aves; order Passeriformes; family Thraupidae; genus Sporophila; species Sporophila hypoxantha. Next base: position 198,339 of record NDFG01000227.1, read on the forward strand.
TGGCTGAAGAAGAAGTTGAGATTCGTCGGTTCTGCTTTTCAGGTTATTTTCTCTTATCTGTTCACATTCTCTCTCTGCCTGCTGAGATCTGTCCAGCAGGTCGGTGTTGTGGCAGCAGTCCCTGCCCTTGGGGTGGTGTTGGCTTTTTATACTAAAAAACTACCTGTACTTTATTTACAATAATTTTCCAATACCTATCACCTATGTCAGACAGTCTGTCTCTACTCTAAACCAATCCAGAAGTGGCCACCATCACAGCAAGAAGATGGAGGGACAAGAAGGAGAAGAAGAAGGACAAGGCACACTTAAATCCCTCCATCTTGCCTCTTGAACCCCCATTCTAAAACCCCAAAATTCTACTTTTTCACCCTGTGATAAATTCACTATCATTCTACTCAAACTCTTTGGCTTGTAACTCCTCATACAAAGTTGGTCATTGTTTCCATGGGCTAAAATCAAAGGCACAGGTGTTTTTTGACTCCATGCCAAGGTCTCTGAGCCCCCTGCCAGGGTCTGGAGCCCTCCAGGGCAGCCAGAACAATGTCCTGGGTTCTGACACTTTGGCTCCAATTCCAAGGGCTGGGGAACTCAGGAGCTGTTCCTGTACAACCCTGATTGTCCTCATTACCCTTTGTACCCCCCAGCTCYCCATGGAGCATTGGGCAGGAGCCATGAATGCCAGCCCCAAATTCCCAGCCTGGCAACACTCAGCAGAACTCAGAACTTTYACCTCTGCAGAGCTTTGTGGAGCCCAAACTGTTTTATTGACTCCAGTAGCTGCCTGGACAAAGCATTCTTTGTAAACCCCATTAAGTTCCTGCTTCCAGCAAACACTTTAACGTTGTAATTATCTGCCAACAAAGCAGAAAGCAGGATCCACTCCTGGGGCTTGTAGCACCCATTTCTGTGTCACAGTGGCACAATGGTTCGTTTCTGCAGTCATGGGAGGAGGAGCAGGGGGAGSTTGCAGGCTGGAGGAAGAGGAGCAGGGGGAGTGATGATCTCTGGGATGAAGCTCTTGCCCACATTCTCTGCTTCACCTGCTGCTGAAGCAGCACAAAGGGTGAATGTCACTACAGGACATGAAATAACACTACATGGACACGCAGCTCTTTCAAGGGTAAAAGAGTATATTTAATTTTTTGCTTTAATATTTATAGATTTTAAAAAGTGACAGTGGATTGGAGGGTGGCACTGCCACCCCTCCAGTGACACTGGCCAAACTAACATTTATCAAACTTCTCTTTTTCTATAAAAGAATGCAAACCAATGAGTTATTTACATAAAGTGTGTGAGAAAGTTCGTTACAAGAACGTAAACATCAGAAGGCTTGGAAAAACTTAAAAAATCAGGGCAACAKGTGAGGACAGTGGCTGCAGATCCAGAGGTGCTGCTGCAGGCAGGGRAGGATAATTGGGGTTTTCCAGCCTGGGTTGTGCAACCTTGGCAGCCCAAAGAGCTCTCGTGCAATCTCAGCTGGGCAATCCAACCTCAGCTTCCAGTTCCCAAAATGATGAGAGCTGGAAAGGGACAAGAACCACAGCTGGGGAATCTGCACAGCAGGAGTGCAGGACCTGCCAAGCTCCAGGGCATCCTGGGCTTCAAGTGGCTCCAGAAAAACAATCCACATGAAACCAATCAAACAATGAGAAGCTGGTAAACAATCTCCAAACRACATTCCAAAGCAGCAAAACACAGGAGGAGCAAATCAGATAATGTTGTTTTCATTTCTCTCCGAGGCTTCTCAGCTTCCCAGGAGAAGAAATCCTGGCGAAGGGATTTTTCAGAAAATGTGACAGTGACAACCTGACWTCCTTGTTCCTGTGACCTTGTGGAATTTCCCCTCCTGGATCTGCCCCTCAGACACCCCAGACTGCCCAGCAGAGMCCAGTGCTGGCTGCTCCTGTCCTGCTGGCTCGGAGGGGGATGCAGCAATTCACCCCCACCCTGGACCAAAAGCACCTGTGCCCTTTGCACTGCACTCATTTATCTCCAAAATGGGTCTGTGGTGCGGTGAGGTCCCCAGGACAAAGTGAGAGATGAGAATTTGACTCCATGTTCTCAGAAGGCTGATATATTATATTATATCATATTATATCATATTATATCATATCATATTATATTATATTATATTATATTATATTATATTATATTATATTATATTATATTATATTATATTATATTATATTATATTATATTATATTATATTATATGGTATACTAAAACTACACTAAAGAAAGAGAAAGGATACCTCAGAAAACTTAACAAGAATGAATACTAAAAACCTGTGACTGACTCAGAGCTGTCTCTTATACACATCTAGATGTGTATAAGAGACAGATATTATATYATATTATATTCTAAAACTACACTAAAGAAAGAGAAAGGATACCTCAGAAGGCTAAGACAAGAATGAATAATAAAAACCTGTGACTGACCAGAGTCTGACACAGCTGGACTGGGATTGGTCATTAAATTAAACTCAATTCACATGCTGGGTAAACCATTCTCCAAATCACATTCCAAAGCAGCAAAACAAGGAGAAGCTGAAGCTTCCCAGCTTCCCAGGAGAAGAAATCCTGGTGAGGGGATTTTCCATAAAATATCACAGTGACAGGGTGTCTGTGCTCCCCACCAGATCAAAGATTTTCCCCTGGGAGCAAGGGCTGGTGGAATCCAGGGAATCAGCCCTGGCCTGTCCAACTTTGCTCAGGGTATTCTGGCTCCTTTAAACAGCTCTTAAATACCTTCTCCYTTCTCCCCTGCTCACTTTCTTTTTGTCACCTGCAAATTTAGATTAACAAGGAGGTTTGACAAAGTGCTGCTGTATATGTTAATAAACCCATTAGTGTCGGCCTGCCTGACATATAACCTGCAGAGCCTCCAGTGTTTACTAATATGATTGTCAAAGCAGAGGAACATTACTTTTTAATGACATTTCATATCACTTCAGTTGAAGTAATATCCTGGGACACGATAATCAGAAAGCCATTTAGCCACAAAACTATGTGCTGAGTCGAGGCTGGTGCATGAAAAAATGCTCATTTTGTCAGAATTAAAACATTTGTGTTTGCTTCATAAGTTCTAAGTGCACTTGTGGAGGAGAAACATGTTGTGAAATATTTATTGGAAGCAGCCAGGCTCAGGTAAATGGGGCTTCAAAATGAAATGCTGGGAAGGGTTATTATTCTAGTCGCTGTCTCTTTTGCATGTGATGCATCAACTGACAATTCAAATGTAGGAAATGCTTAATAAAGCAATGAGATTTTAGAACTTCTCTTTAAAGAGCAGTTCTGAAGGGGTATGAGTGGCCATAACCAGCCCAGCTGAATTTATTGCTGCTTTCAGAGCCAGGCAATGGCTGCAAGATGGACTGAGAGGGAGTTTGATTTTACAGTGCACCTCACATGCTCCAGGTGATTCCAAAATGCTTTCCAAAGCAATGAGTGTGGTACAAAGGCAGCAGTGGCACAGGGAATGCAGCCCTGCTGCTCTCCATGATGGTTCTGTCCCCAGCCTGGCTGTCCAGGGCCATCTCTGAGCTYTGCTCTGAGCTTTAGAGGCAGCAGATTGAGGAGCAAAGGAGGAAAGCAAACTGGGAAACTCCCAGAAGCATCCTCAGAGCTGCACTGGAGCCATTGAACAAAACAAAGAAATTGTTTTGTTCAATCCTGGTTTAGATATAGATATATATCCTGGTTTAGATATAGATATATAAATTAACAATAAATTAATAAGTTCTCCTTTTTTTTTTGAAATAAAGAACTAAGGGGATCCCTCTTTCAATATTGTCAGAACAACCCTTCTGATAGAAATCAGCAATTGATTTAGTTCAAGTCTTCTGCTGGATGGTGGAGAGAGCTGATTAAAGCTATGCATGTACTCCTAATAGGAGCAGGATACCTTTCTGTCATTATTATTAATTATGCTACTGTGATTACTATCTGTTCCTCCACCCACTCATTCCCCTTTCTAGCATCCCAGCACTGGCCACATATGTATGAATACAGATTTTTATTATCTTTTTGTTTCAGGTTTTCCAGGGAGAAAAATAAAAAAAACAAACAAAAAGAAACCCCACAAAGAATAAAAAAACAAAAAGAAAACAACCCAAAAAAAACCAAAAAATCCCCCCAAAACAGAAATTAAAAAAATCCCAAAAAACAAAACAAAACCAAACCCCCAAAAAAACCAAAAAAAAAACAAAACAAAAAAACCACCACAAAAAAGTAAAAAAAAGAACCAAACAAAAAATCCACAAAAAACAAACCAAACTCCTGAATTTACAGGATTTCTTTGCAGCATGTGTGAGGGTGTGAGTGTGTCTGTGTGAGAAAGTGGTGGGAGATGCGTGGGTGTGATGTACGTGGGAGCATTTGGCTGTGACAAATGCACAAAGGGAAGGTTAAGCCAAAAAAAAAGAGACTTTGTGTTCCATGTTGGACCCACTGGGCTCTTCCAGCCTCCCCCTGCCACAGCAGAATCTGGGTCTGAGCCCTGGGAGCCCTCTGCCACTCTCACAYCCCACCTGGCAGTCAGCTTTTCTTGCCTGGCCCCAGGATAGGCAGGAATTTTCCTTCACCAAATAATTAGGCTGTGATAAGAGGAAACAAAGGAGCAGTGAGGGCTGCACTAAGAGATGAATTATTAGGCCAAGATGGAAATCTCTGTTGATAAATGACTGGCCCCAAGCAAGGAAGGACTCAGCAGAACACAGCGACACCCTTGTTGTGACACAAGGAGGGAACAACAGAATAAGAAGGCACAACAAAAGACCCTGTGCACCACCTTGACCATGCTTATAAACTGCTATCTACATTTCCCCCTCTTTTTTTGCATCAGTTCCAGCATCCAAATGTGGTGTCAGTGTCGCCCTGGTTTTTAAAGATTTTCTAGGCCTTCTGATATGGACATTCTTGTGGTGAAACTTCTCAGAACGCTTTCCTGTAAATAACTGATTGTTTTGTCTTCTTTTATGGAGGAGGGGAAAGTTGATGGACTGTTGGTTTGTCCAGTGTCATTGGAGAGGTGTGCACTGTCACCCTCCAATCCGCTGTCACTTTTGGAAAACTATAAATGTTGGAGTCAGGGAAATAAACTCTCTCTTTCCTCCTTCACCTGGAGAACAGTGGTGTGCTTGTGTTCTTTCATTCCAATAGTGACACTGCAGATGCTGTGTCCAGTTCTGGAGCTGGTTTGAAAACCACACAATCTACCTGGCAAATATCACCATGGGGAAGGAGGGTGGAGTGAAGCTGCCAACACATCCCAAGGATTGCTGCCAAAACCCAGTGGATCCTCACAGCACCTCAAAGTTACCACTCCAGCACTGAGCCACAGCAGTCTGGGGACAAAAAAAAAGAGAGAGAAACAGGTTTTTTTTTTCTTTCTTTCCCTCAGCAGGGTGGGTGATGCCTCGTCCTCCATATGGAAGAGCTGCCATTTATTAATGCTCAATTCTTGGGATTTTTAAATCCTAGTTCAGAGCTGGGGAAACATCCACTGGTGTCACTGAAAACAAACCTGACAGTGAGACACTGGGTAAAGCACTGAAATCAGCARGTTTTGACATTGCAGCTCCTCCTGGGCTTTGGGAGGGGAGGGGCAGAAAGTTTTTATGCCAACAAGGTGCAAGAAGAACCCTGGGATTRATACCCAGCCATGATCAATGACACTATTGAGTTCCCTGTAGTCTGGAATGCAGTTATTCCTGGGGAATATGTTTGGGGTTTTTTTTTGTGGAAGAATTAAGTAAAAACAACTAGCAGAATGTACATGTATGTATATGTTGTATATACCTATATACACACACCTTTAAAGAACTGAAGTGGTGGAGAAGGCTTGGAAAACATTGAAAAAGATCAGGGCAACAGTGTTGAGCGACAGTGGCTGCACATCCAGACGGTCAGTGCTGCAGGCAAGGGAGGTAATTGCGGGTTTTCGCAGCCTAGGGTTGGTGCAACCTTGGCAGCCCAAGAGCTCTCAGTGCCAATCTCAGCTGGCAATCCAACGCTCAGCGTGTACCAAGTCCCAAAATATGAGGCTGGAAAGTGGACCAAGCAAACACAGCTGGGGAATCTGCACAGCAGAGTGCAGGGAACTGCTCCAAGCTCCACGGGCATCCCCTGCTCAAGTGGCGTCCCGAGAAACAACACATCCACCATTGACAAACCAATCAAACAAATAGAAGGACATCTCCAACGAGCAATCTCACGAAGCATTCCAACAGCACAGGAGGAGCAAGAATCAGGATAATGTTGTTTTCATTTTTTCTCTCAAGGCTTCTCGATGCTTCCCGGTATGAAGAATCCTGGCCGAAGGATCTTGTTGTAAAGAAAATTGACATTGATTCCTTCATTGTTGTTCTGTATTGCGTGAATTTCCCTCGGATGTAACACCCGACTGCCCAACAGAGAGCCAGTTGCTGGGCTGCTCCTGTCCTGCTGGCTCGGAGCGGATGCAGCCAAGTTCACCGCCCACTCTGGACCAAAAGCACCTGTGCCCTGCACTGCACCTCATTCTATCTCCGAAAATGGGTCTGTGTGTGCTGTGAGCTCCCCAGGACAAGTAGAGAATGAGAACTTTGACTCCAATGTTCTCAGAGGTCTGACTCATATTAATTATATCTATATTATCATTATAATATTATCAATATCATTATTTATATTATATATATAAATATATTAATTTATATTCATATTAATTATATTATAGTTATATTATATTTATATTATATATATTTATATTATAATATATATACTCGTCGTATATTGTATATATATTATATTATTGCTCTATTAATATACCATACAATTATATTATATCAATCTTATTAAACATTATATATATATATCGAATTAATTCATATATTAATATTCTAAACTACACTAAAGAAAGAGAAAGGATCCTCAGAGGCTAAGACAAGAATGTAATGAATAAAAACCTTGTACTTGCACCAAGTACTTGACAAGCATGGCGGATTCCGTACATTAATTAAACTAACTTCACATGCTGGGTAAACCCATTCTCCAAATCACATTCCAAGCAGCAAAACAAGGAGCAAGCCTGGAAGCTTCAGCTTCCCAGAGAAGAAAATCCGGTAGAGGGATTTCCATAAAAATATATCACAGTGAAGGGTGTATGTCTCCCACCAGAGCTCAAGATTTTCCCACCTGGGGCAAGGGCTGTGTGAATCCAAGCTGGAATCAGTCCCTGGGACTGTGCCACTCTTTGCTCGAGGGTATTCCTGGCTCCTTTAAAACAGCTCTTGAAATACCTTCTCCATTCTCCCCGTGTCTCCTTCTCTTTGTGTACCTTGCAAAATTTAAGATTACAAGGAGGTTTGAACAAGTAGCTGGCTGTATCATTATGTTAATAAACCCATTAGTTGCGCCTGCTGACATATAAACCTGCAAGAGCCTCCAGTGTTACTTTAATGATTCGTCAAAGCGCAGACGGAAACATTACTTATTTTTAATGACATTTCATATCATTCAAGTTGTGAATAGTAATATCTGGGACCACGATACAGTCAGAAAACGCATTTAGCACACAAACTATCGTGCTGAGCTCTGAGGCTGGTGCATGAAAAAATGACTCAATTTTGTTCAGAATAGAAACATTTGTGTTTGGCTTATAATTTCTAAGTGCAACTTGTGGAGGAGAACAATCATGATTGTGAAAATATTTATTTGAAGCCAGCATGCTGCAGGTGAATGGCGCTTCAAAATGATAATGCTGGGGAGGGTTCTTATTCTTAGCCCTGTCTCTTTTGCATGTGATGCATCAACTGACATTCAAATGAGGAACATCTTAATAGCAAAAGAGATTTTAGAACTCTCTTCTTAAAGAGCCAGATTCTGAAAGGGAGTATGAGTGTGCCATAAGCCAGCCCAGCTGAATTCTATTGGCTGCTTTCAGACGCCAGCAATGGCTTGCATAGATCTGACGGGAGGGAGTTTGATTTTATAGTGCACCTCACATGCCCAGTGTGATTCCAAATGCTTTCCCAAAGCAAATGATGTGGTAACAAGAGGCCAGCAGTCGGCACAGGGAATAGCAGGCCCTGCTGGCTCTCGCATGATGGTGTCTGTCCCCCAGCCTGGCTGTCCAGAGCCATCTCATTGAGCTCCATGCTCTGACTCTTTAGGGCATGCCAGATTTGATGAGCAAAGGAGGAAAGCAACTGGGAAACCTCCCAGAAGCAATCCATCAGAGCTGCACTGGAGTCCAATGAACAAAACAAACGAAAAATTTTCGCATCCCGGGGGTCAGTTTTATATTAGATTATACCTGGATTGAATTAAGTAATTAAACAATAAATTATAACTTCTCCTTTTTTTTTGAATATTAAAGAACAAGGGGATCCCTCTAGTTCAAATGATGGTCAGAAACAACCCTTCTGAATAGAAAATCCAGCATTGATTTAGTTCAACGTCTCTCTTGCATGAATGTGGAATGAGCTGAATTAAAGCCTATTGCATGTTTACTCCCTAAGGAGCAGGCTAACCTTATCCTGTACAGTTATTATTAATTATGCTACTGTAGATTACTATCTGTTTCACACACCACTCATTCCCTGCTTCAGCATGCCAGCCACTGGCCACATATGTATGAATGAATTTATTATCTTTGTTGTCTCAGGTTTTCAGAGGAAAATAAAAAACAAACAAGACAAGAAACCCCACAAAGAAATAAAAAAAACAAAAAGAACAACAACCCAAAAAACACCAAAAAATCCCCCAACAAACAAACTTAAAAATCCAAGAAACCAAAACAAAACCAACCCAAAAAACCAAAAATAAACAACAAAATCAAAACTCACAAAAAAGTAAAAAAAAGAACCAAACAAAAATCGCAACAAAAACAACCCAAACTCTCTGAATCTAACAGGATTTTCTTGCAGCATGTCTGAGGGTGTGAGTGTGTCTGTCTGAGAAGAGGTGGTGAGCATGCGTGGGTGTCGATGATACGTGGGAGGCATTTGGCTGTGACAAGAATGCACAAAGGGAAGGTAAGCAACAAAAAAAGAGACGTTGTGTTCTCATCTGTTGGACCACTGGGCTCTTCCAGCCTCCCCTGCACAGCGGAATCTGGGGTCTGAGCCTGGGAGCCCCTCTGCCACTGCTCCACACCCCAGCTGGCAGTGCAGCTTTTCCTGCATGCCCGGAATACGCAGGAATTTCCTTCACCAAATATATTATGCTGTGATAAAGAGCGAAACAAAGGATGACAGTGAGGGCCTCAATTTAAGAGATGAATTATTGGCCAAGATGGAAGATCTCTAGTCTCTGAAAGATGCTTGGCCCCAAGCAGGAAGGACTTCAGCAGAACACAGCCCGCACCCTGGTTGTAGACACAAGAAGGAAACAACATATAAGAGGCACAACAAAGACCTTTTGCTGCATCCCTTTCGACCAGCGTTACATTCATACTGCTACATTACATTCCCCCTCTTTTTTTGCATCAGTCAATCGTCAAATGTGGTGTGCAGTTCGCCTCTGGTTTTATAGATTTTCTGGACCTCTCTATATGGACACCTTCTTGTGGTGGAACTTCTCAGACACGCTTTCCTGTAAATAACTGATTGTCTTTGTCTTCTTTTAGGAGGAGGGGAAAGCATTGATGGACTGTGCAGTTGTCATTCCAGATGTCATGATGAGTGGTCACGTGTCACCACTCCATCCGCTGTCACTTTTGGAAAACTATAACATGTTGCAGCTCAGGGAAATAAACTCTCTCTTTCCTCCTTCACCTGGAGAACAGTGGTTGCTTCGCATTATTTCAGTGTCCAATTGTTGACATGTAGTGAGAACTAAAAAGATGGGTTTTAGGAATGAAAAATATAGGCCTTGCTGTCACCATGATTTTTTAAGATTTTCTAGGACTTCTGATGTATGACATTTTGTGCGTGAACTTTTCTGACACAATGTTCTGTGAAATAACTTCATTTGTTTGCATTCTTTGCTGGAGGAGGTGGAAACGTTGAATGGGCGTAGTTGGTTTGATCCATGTCATTGGAAAGGTGTCACTCGATACCCTCCAATGGCCTCTGTCACTTTTGGAAAACTAATAGAAGATGATCATTGGAGTCAGGGAAATAAACTCTTCTTTGTCCTCCTCTCATGAAAGAGACACAGTGGTGTGTGCCGTGTCTTCTGTGATCCAACTGTGACAGTCTGCGACTGCTGGAGCTGTGTCCAGTTCTGGAGCGTGGATTTGAGAAACCACACAGAGATCCCTGGCAAATATCACCAATGGAGGAAGAGGAGAGGATGAGTTAGAAGCTGCCGAACAATCCAAATTGCTTGCCAACCCAGTTCGTCACACAAAAGGTTACCATCCACGGAGCCACAGCAGTTGGGACAAAAAAAAGAGAGAGAAAAACAGGTTTATTTTTTTTCTTTCTTTCCTCAGCGGTCGTCGGCGTGATGCCTACGTTCCTACAATATGAAGAGCTGCAATTATTAATGCTCAATTCTTGGTTTTTAAATCCTAGTCAGGCTGGGAAAAAATCCACTGTGGTTGTCACTGAAACAAACCTGACAGTGAGACACTGGTAAGCACTGAAATCAGCAAGTTGACATTGCAGCTCCTCCTGGCTTTGGAGGGAGGGGCAGAAAAGTTCTTATGCAACAAGGTTGCAAGAAGAACCCTGGGTTGAATACCAGCCATGTATCTCAATACACTATTTGAGTTCGTTAGTCTGGAATGCATATCCCTGGAGGAATATTGTTTGGTTTTGGGGTTTTTTTGGTGGGGAGATTAAGTAAAACAACTAGCAGAATGTAATTATGGTATATGTTGTATTCACCTATATACACACACCATTAAAGAACTGAACGATGTTTGATCTTGGAATTTCAAACCTTTTCCCTTTCGCTCGTTCCTTTCTTCCTTTCCTTTCCTTTCCTTTCTTTTCTTTCACTTTCCTGTTTCCTTTCCTTTCGCTGTCCTTTCCTTCTTTCTTTCTTTTCCGTTCTTTCCTTTCCTTTACCGTTCTTTACTTTCCTTTCCTTTCCTTTCGCTTTCCTATCCTTTCCTCTTGCCTTTCCTTTCCTTTCCTTTCCTTTCTTTCTTTCCTTCCTATTCTTTCCTTTCCTTTTTTCTTTTTCTCTTCTTTTCTCTTCTTTTCTCTTCTTTCTCTTCTTTTCCTTTCCTATCCTCTTCCAACAACCACCACCAAAATACACCTCTCCATTTAATGAGATTAGCAAGGTACCATGCTAGATCTTTATTAGTAAAGCTGACCATGCTGCAGAACTTAGCCTGAATTGTAATGAGATGACTGCCAGAGTGAGGAGTGCAGCCAGCAAGCAGATTTATTCCAAATGGGTCTCTGCCTTAGGGAATATGCTTCCTTCTCTTTAACTCCCTGCAAACTGGTAGTTTTCAGGGATAAACCCTGAAAGTTCAGCTCTCCTTGCCTGTGGTGCCACTGCTTCCTGCTCACACCAGCTTAATTCCACTGCTGTGGTGATTTTCATGAACACAAGGTAAGGGAGAAATGGATTTATTTGCTCTGATGGCTCACAGCAGGATTTAGCATTGAGGACAACTATACATGGCAAGTCCTGCCTTCTCTGCTTTACTTGACTGGCAAATTGGAGAGACCAAAATATCAAATATTAATACTGTTGGGTGTTGATATCAGCAGCACTTATTTTGACAGCCATCTTCTGCCCTCAAGCCAGTTAGTTTGGATCCCAATGTTTTATTTTGTAAAATGGGGGCAGGGAGGAACAAGTGAGAGAGAGAGAGAAGTTCTGCTATCAAACAAACAATGCTGGCCTGCCCTTCCATGCTGATGTGGCCCATCAGAAATATTTCAGGAGATCCCATGGCTTTYCCAAGTCATGCCCAGAACTTTTAAAGGTCTCAGGAGGACCAGCCTGTGCCCTGGGGAAGGAGCAGAGGCCAAAGCATGGCCATGGATGAGCCTTTCACTGCTAAGGAGTTTCTTGCTTTGGAGCAGCAATGATGTGCAGAGGAGATCTGGTTTCCATCAGGCTGTTATTTATAGCACAGCTTTCACACCATGGATTAYCTCCATTCATGCTTGTTCTTTGGGGCTGTCTCAGTGCTCTGCCTCCTCACCTGAGCAATGAATCTCTGTGTTTCACCCTGCCATGACCAGGCTGCTCACGTCTCATTTACTTGTGTGTTCACTAAATGTGCTCTGCAGAGCTTGGCTGCYCCTGAAAAGGGGTTTTGCAGGCAGAGTTATCTCCAAAACGTCCTTCTGAGCCTTGGACCAGGGTGGTGAAGGCAGACTGGATCATCAGCTGTGCACAAGGGAGAGATCTCCTGGGGATCCTTTGGGATGTGGGCCCCAGAGGGCAAACTGCCTCTCTGCAGCTGGATCAATTAAAATTGGCATAGAGGAGAGTTGTATTTGTACAATTTGTAAAACTGTATTTGCAGGGAATGTCCCAACGAAAGCAGGAATGATGCATCTAACTCCATGTTCTGAGAAGGCTAATTTATTACTTTATAATACTAAAATTTTAATATAATATAATGTAATGTAATGTAATGTAATGTAATGTAATGTAATATAATATAATAGAATACTATAATACTAAATTAATATAAAACTATAATATAATACTATATTATATTAATATAATACTATATTAAAAATACTATACTATACCAAAGAATACAGAAAGGATACTTAAAGAAGGCTAAAAAGATAATAATGAAAACTCCTGACTCTTTCCAGAGTCTCGACACAGCTTGGCCCTGATTGGCCAAAGAGTGAAAACAACTCACAGCAGAATCCAATGAAGCAATCACCTGTGGGTAAACAATCTCCAAACACATTCCAATGAGCACAACACTGGAGAAGCAAATGAGATAAGAATTGTTTGTCTTTTCTCTGAGGCTTCTCAGCTTCCCAGGCGAAAAATCCTGGGCAAAGGGATTTTTTCAGAGAATGTGAATGCCACAGAGGAGAATTGTTGGGACACCAGTTATTGATGTTTGTTTTACCTTGGGCCCTTCTTGGGGCTCCCTGGATGGGGGRAACCCTCCTGTAGCAGTTCTGTGCCAGGAAAAAGGAGACACACAGGACTKTTTTTCAGTCTTCAACTTCTTGTTTATTGTTATCTTATCTAAAGTCTTGCATGCTGTCCACACCAGGCTCAGTGTGCTGGAAAAGCACCACAAAAATGGCCACAGATGTACAGTTTCAAGGTCTTTGAAAGTTGTCTCATCCAATTAAATCTYARAAKGTACWTTATTTCTACTTACCTACCTATAACTCATCCCTTGACTGTCCATGTAACCCCTGCACTGGGCTTTCCTTGACCTGTTACCCTGTGCCACCAACACTGAAGAAGAGAAGAAGAGGAAAAGAAGAAGAGAAGAAAAGAAGAAGAGAAGAAAAGAAGAGAAGAAGATGAGAAAAGAAAAAGAGAAGAAGAAAAGAAGAAGAAAAGAATAGAAGAAGAAGAAGAATAGAAGAGGAAGAAAAAAGAAGAGAAGAAGAAAAGAAGAATAGAAGGGTAAGAAGAAGAAAAGAAGAGAAGAAAAGAAGAAGAGAAGAAGAAGAAAAAAGAAGAAAAAAGAAGAGAAGAAGAGAAGAAAAGAAGAAAAGAAAAGAAGAAAAGAAGAAAAGAAGGAGAAGAGGAAGAAAAGAGAAGAAAAGAAGAGAAGAAGAAAAGAATAGAAGGAGAAGAAGAAGAAAAGAAGAGAAGAAAAGAAGAAGAAAAGAAGAGAAGGAGAAGAAGAATAGAAGGTGAAGAAGAAGAAAAGAAAGGCAAAGAAGAAGAAGAAAAGAAGAATAGAAAAGAAGAAGAAGAAGAAAGGGAAGACAGTGACTACACCATAGTAAAAATCCCAAAACCTACATTTCTCACCCAAGTGACATAGTGTACTACACTCTATTTCACACCTTGGTAAATTCTAATCTATCTCGAAGCCTCGGAAGCCGTCTGCATGGGTGAAGGTTAAAGGCAGTGTTTCTCTGAGGGCCAGAACCCCTCAATGCAGACAGAGAAATGTTCCCTGTGCCCTGGGTTCCCACAGAGAGCAGTCTGGTGGGGCAGGCAGGCACTCTGACTGCAAGGGCTYCACATCAGGTCCCACCTTGGCTGACTCACTGGACACTGCACAACCTCCTGCACTCAAACCATTCCRGGCAGCAGAACTCTCCAGCTGGGCCTGGAACAAGCTCCTACCCAGCACAACTGGTGAGGGAATCTGCAGCCCATCCACATGCTGATTRCCCACACAGAGCAGAGTGAGTGTGGTGGGTCCCATCTGGCGTGCCTGGAGTCATCCAACTCTGTTCTAAGCACTGGGGTTCAACAATGGCTGTTTGGTCTCTGCTTGTTGATTGAATGGGATTTGTTGTCCACAATAAAACTCTTGGCACATGATCAGTCACTGTGTATAAACCCAAATTACACTACTAACAGCCACAGTCCTGTAGAACAGCTCTGRAATGCCATTAGAGCAGGGGCCATCCCAAGTCCAGGCATTCTGAGGAGCCATGAGAAATCTGGCAGCGCTGTTCATTTCCCCTCCAGGTAGACTTGGAGGTGGAGAACGTGGCTGGTGGTTGTCCTTGAAAGCTCCTGGCCAATGTCTGATCCCCAGCACAAAGGCTGGGACAATCTCTTACACACCTAGAACCAAGCAACAGAAGGTGACASGACACTCTGTCCTTGAGGCCACAATAAACAGCATCAACCAATTTAACTCTGCTGGATTTCACTGGCAAAGCAGGGCAGGGGCCTGCACCACCAGCATGTCTTCCTCCCAAACCCACAGAGATAAAGCTGACAGAAGCCCAGACCTCTCAGTCACACCAGTGGCKCCATAACCACAAAAAGATGCATCACAGCCACCTTCTGGACACTGGCACCTTAAATCATTGTTAATTTAAATACCAAAAAACCACTTCTGAGCTTTGACTGAGCAAGACATCCTCAGGAGAGGAGGTGACAGGTTTGCTCTACTGCTACACCTGTCAGGGGTTCAGTTTAGAGGAGATGGAACTTCTGTCCTTTTTCTGGAATTTGAGGGCTTGATTTAGGTGCCTAAATGCAGATTTCCACATCTAGTGCCCCTGTAGGTCTGGCAGATCTGCCAGCTCCACACAGAGGTCTCAGGGTGGCATGATGGGCTCAGTGGGCAACCAAGCAGTATCCAAGCAGGAATTCAGGAGGAAAATTAAGGTACAGACTGAGGGCTGTGGGGTGGAGCAGAGCTCCTCACWCTGAGATCCTGAAGGTGCTTAATAATTTAGTTTATCAAAAGGAGAGGAAGAATCTTATTAAAGATGAAGAGCACTTACTAAAGATGAGATATCTTATAACAGAACTCTCTTTAATCTAACAGACAAAGCCATATCAATATCCAGTGGCTGGAACCAAAATTAGACAAATTCAGACTGCAAGGAAAGTGCCAGTTTGTAATTGAAAGAGTAATGAGCCATTGGAATTACTCACCCTGGGCTGTGATGAATTCCCCACCATCTGAGTGGATGCTGTTCTCAAAAGCACCACACTGCAGACACATATTTCAGTGCTGGGGAAATAATGGTAAAGCCTTTCCAGCTTGCATGAGGTTTTTTTTGTGCTGTAAAACACAAACAAAAATATCAGACTGCTCAGTTACAGATGGAGAAGGAAAGCAGAGTGAAAGTGGGCAGCCTGTGACAGTGCTGGACAGAGTTAAAGAATAAAGTAGGGATTTATTAAAAGTCCTCAGTGGATCCACCTTGGTCAGCACAAGAGCCCAGCCAGGGCTACACCCAAGATGGACCCAAGATGGACTCAGAGTCAGGAGTTTTCACACTTAGAAGTTTTGGTCCATTTAGATGTTGGGGTTAATTGTCCAATTCCAATTGTCTAATTCCAGCTCCAGGTGATGAAGTCYCATCCTTCCAGATGACTTTTCTGCAATGACTGCCCAAGTTTGGATCAGCTGTGGGGTTTGAGGAAGCTGAATGCACTCACTCCTTTCCCTGGAGCAGTGGGTACAGCACAGCCTGAAGCACAGGATGGATGAGAAATTCTCCCCCCACTTTGGGAAGCACAACTCACTCCTTTCCCTGGAGCAGTGGGTACAGCACAGCCTGAAGCACAGGATGGATGAGAAATTCTCCCCCCACTTTGGGAAGCACAGCAGTCAGGATACCAAGAGGGTGGTCTGCCTGTTGATTCAGGAGACAGAATTCAAACTGAAGGCTCCATGTGGAGCAAATTAGCAGAAACTAATTCTAATCCATCCCATGCTGGCACAGAGGCACGCCAGCCCTGCTTAGAACYGCGCCTCCCTTCAGATCTGGGCTGCTCCTTGTCCTCCATGGAGGAAAAAAGGGATGGGGAGAAGCTGCCTGGCAGTCAGTGTGCAGATGGTCTGAGTTACTGAGCCTCTGGAGGATCAGCCACTTGCCCCCGTGCCCCAGGATAAACCACAGCCTCCTCCAGTGTGCTCAGGGAASAGCAGAGCTCTCCCACAGCTGCTGGTTTCCCCAGTTTTTACATAGATGGGGCAAATCAGAAGCATTTTAAAAGATTTTGTTGCATTATCAGTCTCGATGAAGGGTGAGACATGAGGGATGTAAAACTCAACTCCATTCCATCAGAAGCCAACCCATTTCCTGCTTACAATAGCTTAGAAATGTTTTTCAGCCTATTAGCTTTTGCCCCACAATGCTGCTGCTACTTTCTACACCAATTCACCTTATTTTTACTATATTTTTTACCTATATTTTACCTATATTTTAACACACCAATCACCTATATTTTTAGACATATATTTAACACCAATCACTCTATTTTACCTATATTGTAACCTATATTTAACACCAATCCACCTCTATTTTACCCTATATTTAACACAATCACCTCTTATTTTTACCTATATTTTAACCTATATTTTAAAACCAGTTACCTCTATTTTTACCTATATATTTAACCTATATTTAACACATCACTCTATTTTTACCTATATTTAACATTATATCACCTCTATTTTTATCTATATTTTACATTATATTTAAAACCAGTTCCTCTATTTTTACCTATATTTTAACCTATATTTAACACCAATCACCTCTTTTTACTATATTTAACATTTATCACCTCTATTTTTATCTATATTTTAACTTAGTATTTAACACCATGTTACCTCTATTTTTACCTATATTTTAACCTATATTTAACACCAATCACCTCTATTTTTACCTGTATTTAACACCAATCACCTCTATTTTTACTTATATTTAACACCAATCAATCACCTATATTTTTTCCCCACTGCTACAATGCATCTTTCACAGTTCTAATTCTCTAAAATATCTGGTGTTTTTGCAAAGCTACATTTTGAAACTTGTTGAAGTTTGTTTTCCAGTTCAATCTCTCTCTCAGCAATGGCATCTCTATTCCATGGCCCTCSTAAGCCAGCACACCWTATCTCAGAGTTTGCACACAGATGTACAAGGCTGTGTGAGCTTTCTGTCAGGTTTTGAGAATTCTTTACAAACCCATTTCTCACATCTCCCCCTCTTTYTTGAACTGTAAAWACTTTAATGGTCTTATTCATCACCTGCTGCACACAGTGGAGTACACAAGGCACTGTTACTAATACTGCTACCATAAAAATCAAGGCATGGAAAGGTTTAGAGTCTGCCTGGTTAAGGAGATGGAAATACTGAGCCCCTATCAGCCTGTGATCATCATCATCATCATCCTGTTAGGGAGCTACTCACATCTTTGAGAAGTTACTCCATGTCTCCTCCATCTGAGGAGAAAGTCTGGAGCCCATTTCCAGCAGCCAGCAGAGCACTGGATTTCTTTAGTTGACACAAACAGAGTTTGTCAGCTCGTGCATTCTCGATTTCTGCCTGATTTAAAGTCGCTGCCGATCCTTGGGACCAGCTCTGTTACTGTTATATTTTCTGGAAAAATCTTCTCACTGAGATTTTTTCTCTCTTCTGTGTTTTCTAGGGCATTCAACCAAGAAACAAATTTCTTCAAATTATAGTACATGACTATAAGTTATTCAGCTGATATTCTGTTAAAATGACAGGATGGTACTGCTGCTGACATTATGGCTCAAGGTGCCTTTACCATTGAATGCTGCTGGAGAATATAATACACTTTGGTATTTTATACAGTCTAGGAATATAGATTCTATTAACTGTGTTTTCTGATTCCCAAAAATCTTATTGGCCAGCTGATTTGTCAGTGACTGTCAGAAGATGAGRAGCCTCAGAGAAAAAAGAAAACAATATAATCTCATTTGCTTCTCCTGTGTTTTACTACTTTAGAGTGTGGTTTAGACATTGCTTACCAAAAGTGCATGTTTTATTTGTTTCATATAAATTGTTTTAACTTAATAACCAATCACAATCCAACTGTGCCAGGACTCTGGAAACAGTCATGAGTTTTTCATTATTATCTTTTAAACTTCTGTCTGTATCCTTTCTCTATTCTTTAGTATAGTTTAACATTCTTTGTATATAACATAGTATAACATTGCATATATACATTATATAGTACACATTACATAAATTTATATATATATATAAATTATATATAATACATATAATATATATAAATATATATATATAAATTATATAAATTTATATATATTATATGTATTATAGGTATATTTAAATTATATTAAAGAATGTTATATATATATAAAAATTATATATATATATATATATATATATAATATTCTTTAATATAATATAAATCATGGAATAATAAATTAACCTTCTAAGAACACAGAGTCAGATTCATTCCTTCCTCCTCCACCCAAAAATACCACACAGCTCAGCAGCTGGAAACAGAGAACTTGCAGCCCTCAGCACAAAAATGCTCATGCAGCTGCCCCAGGTCCTGCCCAACAAGAGCATCCTCTGTGCAGTGACCTTCAGGACACGTCCCTGGTCCCTGCCTGGGAGAGGAGAAGTGACACTGGTGGTGGCTCTTGTGGAARGGCAGAGCCAAAATGTGTGCACTCACTTTCTTCTGCAGACAGAAAACTGAAGAAACACCCAGCTGGGCCAAAATAAATACGTTTGGCATCTTTCCTGCTTCTGCACTGGCACATTTGTGGCGCTGGAACAGAATACAGGCCTGAGCTTTATTTACACTAAAGTCTCTTTCCATCACTTTGGCAGTAGGAAGAGGCTTTAGTCGTGGTACATATTATATTTTCTTTTCAACATGTGTAAATGAGGATCAGGCTTTTTCATGGCTCAAAATAGATGTAAACGACCCTTTCTGCTGTCAAAACAGTGTTGAGAGGCCTTTCTGCAGTTAAGAAATCAGCCAGAATCAGACAGAATCTTATCTTTAGCATTTTTCCAGGGCCCCATTATCACTATTATGCTTTTATATCATGCTCCATTCATTTAGTTTTAGTATCCCAGCCCTGGGCAATTCCCCTTGACCTTGGCAATCTGTTCTGAGATTTTTACACAGCTTGGGACTAAAACCAGGGGGCTGAGGAAGGTGCATGAGCTCAGASAGAAAGACACCAAAACCTTCAATCTAAACTGAGCTTGAAGACCCACCTGGAAGACTCTCCATCCCCAAAGGCCATCTGAGCTAGGTTTATTCTGTCTCTTAGCTGCTGTGATGGCTCCTTTTAAAAAATTGTATATTTTACTGATCTTTACAAAACCATGAAAGGAGAAAAAGAGGCAGAGAGAGAATAACAGGACATGCTGGGTTTAGATGGCTCACARATGGACCTGCCATGCCTCCTGGTCAGACCCAGGAGGATCCATATTGTGGAGGTTGAGAGATATGGACCATGCCATGCAAGTAAAGCCAGTTTATTACACTGATCATCCATATTTATAGTTCTCTAAGTTCTGTACAAAATTTTCTCCTCAGAATTTTTTGTTCTTGCTTCTTTAGTAGCACAATCTTTTTGGTTATCAAGTCATTGGGCATTGTTAAGCAGACATTGGGCACAKCTGCCCAAGCCTCTGGTTCTGCTGAGTGACCAGTTTGCTCTGTGCACATCAAAGGACACACTGATGAGAGGGGAACTGGCCTTCCTTGGATCKCTTTAATTTTAGGATTAATTTTCCTTGAAGGGGTGTTCTGTGAACACTGAATAAACAAACAGTTATCTGAGCTGCCTGAGTTGGTGGTGGTTGAAATCAGAGCTACAATTCCCACCCCTCCTGTCTGATTAGCACAGARAAACCCATTATCCAGCAAGAGCTGGCCAAGGAGCAGAGCCCAGACCAGCTGGGCTCAGGATTTACAGCCTGGCATCCCAGGGGAAGAGCTCTGGCTGAGGCAGTGCCTGTCCTGAGGCTCAGCCCTGAAGGGTCTCCAGACACTCTAAACCCTGCAGAACTCTGCTTGGCGTCCTTTGTGTCACACTGTACACTGAGCAAATTATTAGGGAACTTAAAACAAGGTAAATTTCCATAATGGTGTCAGTGAGGAACTCCAGAGCCAAGAAGGGGATGGCTGTTATTGATTACTGATTATTGACTGATTGATTTCTGTGGGTGTTCCTCGCTGCCCAAACTGCCTTCTGCCTGTAGCCATGATATTTTCTGAAAAATCCTTTCCTTAGGATTTTTCCTCCTGAGAAGCTGAGAGGCCTCTGGAACAAAATGTAAACAATGGTTATCTGCTGCTGTGGAATGCAACAGGTAGATCTGTGATTGGTCTCCTGTGGTTGTTTCTAATTAATGGCCAATCACAGTCCAGCTGTCCAGACTGTCTTGGTCAGTCACAAGCCTTTGTTATCTTCTTTTTCTGTTCTTAGCCAGCCTTCTGATAAAATCCTTTCTTCTATTCTTTCAGTATAGTTTTAATATAATATATATAATAAAATAATAAATCAAGGCTTCTGAAACATGGAGTCAGATCCTCATCTCTTCCCTCATCCTCAGACCCCTGTGAACACTGTCACATTCTGCCCTTTCAGCTGTGCAAGAGAAGGGCTTTCATTCTGCCTYCTGGGCTGCTAAATCCAGATGCCATCCACCAAATAATGTCTGGATAGACTGAAGGGAGTGTCTCCAGRCACTCTAAACCCTGCAGAACTCTACTTGTCCTCCTTTTTGTCACACTGTACAGCAAGTAAATTACTAGGGACCCTAAGACAAGGTCAGTTTCCATATTGGTGTCAGTGAGAAACCCTGGAGCCAAGAAGGGGATGGCTGTTATTGCTGTCTCTTATACACATCTAGATGTGTATAAGAGACAGACTGTACACTGAGTAAATTATTAGGGACCCTAAGACAAGGTCAGTTTCCATATTGGTGTCAGTGAGAAACTCTGGAGCCAAGAAGGGGATGGCTGTTATTGATTATTGGTTATTGACTGGTTGATTTCTGTGGGTGCTSCTCGCTGCCCAAACTGCCTTCTGCCCTTTCAGCTCTGCAAGAGAAGGGCTTTCMTTCTGCCTCCTGGGCTGCTAAATCCAGATGCCATCCACCAAATAATGTCTGGATAGACTGCACTGTTCCTTTGGAGCGGCCACCACCTGCAGGGACACCCTGGCAGGCCACCAGGGCCATCAGCCCTGAGAGCTGCAGCAAGTGACACTCAACCCAGCTGCAAATTCACTCGCTGGAATTTGTGTCAGCCTGTTCCACCCCAAACCAGAGCCACTCTGTGGGCACAGCACCCTCTGGATAACCCAGCTGAAGGGCAGAACCTTTACAGGAACTACAATTTTCTTTTCCTTTCAGAGGAATGCACGAGGGATTGTCGACACTTTCCTCACCCCCCTCCTCCTTTCCCCCATAAAATAACTCTCCAGCTTTGCCTGCTGAACCCTGCTTTGCTCCAGGAGCAGTTGCAGTTGGAAACACCCAGACAAATCTTATCCAAGAGTTTATGAGGCATAGCTCAGAGGCACCCTGAAAACTGCAGCATGCTACCTAGAGTGCTGCAGATTRTTATTACTTTTTTAATCTTGGAATAGTTCTGGGGAAGGTTTTAATTGGGCATAGTATTTCAAAGCCAAGGAGCAGGACCTATGCAAAGCACTGGATGGTTTCTGTATTAATTGACCATCAAATCCTTCCCCTTTGCATCTGCATTTTATTATTAGAGAATGTAAAGCAGTTTATAGGGCTTTTAACCTCTTCAAGCAAACACTCTGTGGAAGTTATGCTGCTGCAGGGACCATATTAGCTTTATAGACTTCATTTCTAATCCAAGGAGRGGGGAAAAGTGGAGAAGAGACAGAGCAAATGAATGATTTTTGATGGTATAAATTCAGCTGGTGTAAATCAGCACAACTCCATTAACTTTGCTAGAGTGATGCTGATTTATGCCAGTTTAAAGATCAGACATTTGATCTGCAATGAGGTCCTCATTCCCAGAAGGCCAAAACGGTATCAGACCAATCTTCACAGACCATTTATCAGCCTTCTCAAGTACATTCTTCCCTGCTGCATGGAAAAGCCCTGCTCAGATGCCAGGGCTGGCAAACTGGGCTCCAGGCAGGCAGGAAAATCCCCTCCCAGCAGGACCCTTCCACCACCTGAGTGACCACCAGAGCTGCCAGGGGAAGGGTTAGGGTAAGGCAGAGCCTCAGGTGAGCCCTGCAATCCCTCACTGCTGAGCTCTGCTTTCCTCAGGCTCTCAGGGCTGAATTCCTAAGGAAACAAGAGAATTCAGATCTGGAACCCAAACTGTCCTGGGCTCCTGTGAACAAGGGTGAAATTTGCCCTTACATAAGCAGGCAATGTTTGAGCTCCTCTCTGAGTGCTGTGCAGCAGGATAAGAAGGGAAATTCTGCAGGATAAGAAGGAAAATTCTGCAGGATAAGAAGGAAAATTCTGCAGGATAAGAAGGAAAAATCTGCAGGATAAGAAGGAAAAATCTGCAGGATAAGAAGGAAAAATCTGCAGAATAAGAAGGAAAAATCTGCAGGGTAAGAAGGAAAATTCATCCCCTCACTTCCCTTTTCCCTTGCTTTCTTCACACCATTGTTCCATCACCCCCAGCAGGTGGGATTCCCACTTGGCAATTCCCTGCCCTATTTCTTTGTTCCACAATAATCCCAAATGCCACCAGACAGAGCCCTGGACAGTGATTATGAGCAGGCAAACWATGGGATAAAGGCCAGTATAATTATCTTGTTCCTAAGCACTTCACAAGGCTCCCAAATATCTTGTATTGAGTTACTTGGTGAGGTCCTGAACGTCTGACTCCCAGCCACTATGGTTTTATTGCTACAGAATAAGCCAGAAACCACTCAAAAGCTCTAAAAGGTCTTTTTTAAATAGTCAGAATGAATTTACAGCGTTGGCTGCCTGGCAAATGCAACAGGCATTCCAAGTGGAAAGGAACAGTTCTTTATTGCATCTGCTCCTGGCATTTAGGGCACCCTGGTCACCAACAATTCCTCAGCTCCAGAGCTCAGAATCCTGCAGGCTGGGCACTGCCAAGGGGGGAGACAGCTGAGAAAAAAGGGCCTGCACAAAAGGAAAACCTGGATTCAGAGTTAGCTGMAGGTTTTCATTATGGTTTACCAGTAAATGATCATTTTTCAATTAAGCGTCACAGAAATTCCTTGGTTTCAAACACCTGCAGGTRAAACCTTCTCCAGATTTTCCTGCCCAGCCCTTGACTCTCTGAGTGCCACCTCACCTCAAGGGTCCAGGTCTGCTCTGGCAAAAGCTCTGGGAGTGATTTCTGAACAGTGCAGAGGCCCTGCTGAGGACACAGGGCTGAGGGGGACCCCAAACCAAGGGCAACCCTTCCTCCACCCACCTTCAGGGCTATTSACCCCCCATCTCAGCCTCTTCATGGCATCCCCATCATTATTTAACCAATAATTTAACCAATTTAACCAGGGCACCTGGCCCCAGGCAGCATGGGAGAGGGGAGGAACAGCATATGACTTTCAGGTGGTCTGAAAAGCCCAGAACTTTTGATTTCTTGATGGTCTGAAAAGCCCAGAACGTTTGACTTTCTGATGGTCTGAAAAGCCTGGAACTTTTGTTTTATTGATGGTCTGAAAAGCCCAGAACTTTTGACTTTCTGATGGTCTGAAAAGCCCAGAACTTTTGATTTTTGACTTTTTGATGGTCTGAAAAGCCCAGAATTTTTTGACTTTCTGATGGTGTGAAAAGTCCAGAACTTTTGATTTTCTGTGGTCTGAAAAGCCCAGGACTTTTGATTTTCTAATGGTCTGAAAAGCCCAGAACTTTTTGATTTCTTGATAGTCTGAAAAGTCCAGAACTTTTGATTTTCTGATGGTYTGAAAASCCCAGAACTTTTGACTTCCTGATRGTCTGAAAAGCCCAGAATAATTTGCTAATTTTTGTGACCCAGAACAGATTAGAGTGACACAGGACTGCGGGGTTTCCAATTTCATGTCTGGGGTTCCAAAGCCATTGGAGGAGCAGCTGGAAGAGCCCGTGCATGTGTGGAGAGGTGAAGGGGGATTCCTGCAGCTCTGAGGGCTACAGGAAAAGATTTCCCCAATCCTCCTGCTCCACCTCAGCTCAGAATGAAGCCCAGGGCACAGTTTGCCATTCCCATGCTCCCACTGCCCTGCCCTGCATCCRCACCTGCAGGGTCACTCATCCCAAGCTCCAAACAGGTTTTTTTCCTCTCACATGCCTGTGCAATACCCCAGTCTGGGTTCTGGAGTCCTTCTGCACAACGGGAGCACTGCAAAGTGCATTTCTGCTCCACTTGGCCACTTCCTGCAGCAGATGTGAGGCAGGGGCTGATCCTGATCCCCTTCTCAGGAGCTGCCTCCAACCTCCCATCTCAGGCTTAGGTGTTTCCTGACTTGGTTRCTGGTGTTCTGTGGCCACTATCTCCCCATTCTGGGCACAAATACGGCCATAAAAATTGTATTTCTTCTCCACCAGCTGACAAATCTCCTACATTTAGGAAAAATGTGTAAATATCAGAGCCAAGTTCCCTGTTCTTCCCTTCAGAACTCYGGGAAAAGGCAGATTTCCTCAGGGCACTGGAGAAAGGCAATTAGCAAAGAAKAAGGTAGTCAGGAAAATGCTTWAAAAAGACTAACTAGAGTAATTTAAAGGTATGATTATTAATGATGCCTATTACAGTACTAGAAAGCTCAGGGATTTTTCAGACAGGACTGAAAAGGAACAAAACAAAGTAAACTCTACAAGAGTGCAAGGGATGCATAATGAGCTCTGGAAACCAAACAAGTCTCAGGACAACCAAGCCAAATCCTCTGCTTCAGGACACAGTGTGGGTTCCCAGGAGTTCAGGGGAAGAACTGGGCTCACCTGTCACAGACATGTTTTATGAAAAATCCTTTCCTTAGGATTTTTTCTCCTGAGAAGCTGAGAAGCCTCAGAGGAAAAGAAAAGCAATGATTATCTGCTGCTGTGGAATGCAACAGGTGCATCTGTGATTGGTCTCATGTGGTTGTTTCTAATTAATGGCCAATCACAGTCCAGCTGGCTCTGACTCTCTGGTTAGTCACAAGATTTTATTATCATTCCTTTCTATTCCTTTCAAGCCTTCTGATGAGATCCTTTCTTCTATTCTTTTAGTATAGCTTTAGTATACCATTTTCTTTTAATATAATATATTAATATATAATATATAATATATAATATATAATATATAATATATAATATATAATATATAATATATAATATATAATATACATCATATAATATAATATATATCATATATAATATATATAATAAAATTATATGTAACATAATATATATAATATAATATGTATAATATGTATAATATAATATGGATAGTATAATATAATATTGTATTATATATAAAAATTAAATTAATATATAATATATTATATATTTTAAATTATTATATATTATATAATACAGTATTATATATAATATATAAATTAAATTAAATTTATAAATTTTATGATATATAGATAATATAATATTATATATCTATCATAAAATAATAAATCAGCCTTCTGAAACATGGAGTCAAGATTCTCAGCTCTTCCCTCGTCCTGGGACCCCTGTGAACACCACCACACTTGCCTCCCTCTGACCAGGGYAGAGAATATCAAAGCTGAGCTTTCCAAAGAGCTTTTGGGAAGTCAGCTCACAGTCACTGCAATCAAACAGGCCAAGGAATTCCCCTGGGGCTGTGCAAAGTCCCTGCTGTGTTGTGCTGACCCAGCCCTACAGGAGCCATCAGAGCAGTGTCACCCACCCTCACACCCTGCATCATTTCCACCTCTCTCCTCACCACCAGACTCAGCTTGGGGCATTTCCTGAGGATTGGGCAGAGGCCATTGGGTCTAGAAGTCCCTAATTTTCAGGAAGCACCCACTGCCTCATTGGTAATTACCTAAATAATCTTCCCTAATAATCTTACCTAATAATCTTCTTCATAGTGTCCAGGCCCTGGCCTTCCTGACACATCCCACTAAGGTTTTATTTAGGATAACAGGAGGGTTCCACACCCGAGCTGGGCTGCACCTGACTAAACACTGGGTCCTGGGGATGGCTGGATGGCTTGAGCTGGGTTTTACCACCTGCCTCTCCTGYCCCCTGGAAGATTCCCTGCCTGTATATCCTTCATGCAAACCTGCCTCATTAATCCCCGCAYCCCAGGTGCACCACAGAGTTATTAGGAAAATACCACTCCAAGCCAAGGGCAGAGCACATCACAGTGGTTTTTTATGAGGGGTGATATCTGCAGTAGGGGTGAC
>NDFG01000227.1:226091-254682 GCA_002167245.1 Sporophila hypoxantha
CCAGGGTTATATCCCCTCCCTGCCCATGGCTACAGCACCCCGGGGTCATGGGAGAACCCCCAGCTTGAGAACTCCGGGTTTGGATGATGAACTACCCCAAAATAACCACAGTGAAGGTCTCCAGAACACAGGCTCATTGCATCAGTCAGCTCTGAGCACAGAGCCAGCCTGGCAATTTGCTTCCTGAGACTTCACTAAAAGCTGCAGCCTGTGGTTATCTCACCTGAGTGGTTTTGAGAAAGATCTTATTTGTCTCAGTGATGTATGCTTCTATAAGCTGAGATCCAGCTCCCAAAACTCCAAGAATTTCTTRGATTTTAAGATTTCTGGTCTGTCAAGTGATTGTTTTGTCCCTGATACAGAATTCTAGTTTGCCAGTACCCCAAGCATCTCTAGTTCTCACATATT
The DNA here is from genome assembly GCA_002167245.1 of Sporophila hypoxantha. Taxonomy (NCBI): domain Eukaryota; kingdom Metazoa; phylum Chordata; class Aves; order Passeriformes; family Thraupidae; genus Sporophila; species Sporophila hypoxantha. Next base: position 226,500 of record NDFG01000227.1, read on the forward strand.
TCCACAGCATTTAGTGTATTCCCAAACAATTTATTCTTATTTACAGTTGTCCAGAATATGCTTTGCTAAGGAGACCTTTGATCTGCCTGCATGTAAACCCATGAAATACTGTGGAGCAGCTTTCAAGGACTTRTTTTACAGAAAAGGTAGCATTAAGTTACCCAGAGACCCATTTAAGTCAAGAGTTTTGCAGGTTTGCCGTGGCAGGAGAAAATCTCAGGATATCAAAGAGTCAGGGGAGGAATGTGGTACTCAGCTGAGGCAATGGACAAGCAGTCAGACACAAAAGCCTTTCTGCAGCTCTGACAAACAATATCCTCCAGCCCCTGGAGGGCTTAGTTTAAACCAAAAGGACAGAAAAAGGAGACAAAACAGGGAATTAAGATATTTCCCCTCTGCCACATTAACTTCAGTAATGTGGTGGCACACAATGGCATAAGAAATCTTWAAGCTCATAAGAAAACTTGACTAGAAAGATATACAGAGTGAGGATTTTCAATTACATCCTAGAAATGGACAATTTAGGCATTTAGGACTGTTAGACAATTTAGGACCTTTCAAACCACAGCACAGGTATTCAAGACTATCCACATTCACCACAGGCAKTAAGAGCTGTCAGGCATCAGCAACAGACTGCAGGAGCCCCGAGCAGCTCTCAGTGGGTCTCTGGCCCCACAGGGCTGGGGTTTAGCTCTGACCACAGGTATTTATAACCCCAAAGACAGAGCTGGTTCAACAGGATTTATCAGGGGCAGAGGCAAATGGCARTGGGACTGCTCAAAGGCAACCATGTGCCAGCAGCTTGACCCTGCAGTCAGCTGAAAGGAGGTGACACATGGTGACACATTTCTCAGGGATGGATGGGGCTTGGARTGACCCAGTGTAGAGAAAGATGTCCCTGCTCATGGCAAGGGTTTTGGAACAAAATTATCTTTAATTATCTTTAAAAAATATAKTTAATTATTGTYGCMGACATCTTTGATGAAAAATCCTTTMYTTAGGATTTTTCCTCCTGAGAAGCTSAGAGGCCTCAGGAACAAAATGTAAACAATGRTTATCTSCTGCTGTGGAATGCAACARGTGSATTTKTGRTTGGCCCATGTTGGAYGTTKCTAATTAATGGCCAATCAYAGYCCAGCTGGCTCAGACAGAGAGTCTGAGACAGAGTCTTTGTTAYCATTCCTTCCTATTCTATTCTTAGCCAGCCTTCTGATGAAATCCTTCTATTCTTTTAGTATAGTTTTAATGTAATATATATCATAAAATAATAAWTCAGCCTTCTGAAACATGGAGTCAGATCCTCATCTCTTCCCTCAACCTRAGACCCYTGTGAACACCATCACAAATTATCTTTTWAAAATATCTTTAATTAGCTTTKGGTCCCTTCCAACCCAAACMAYTTTGTGATTCTGTGATTTCTATCCCTTCAGGGTGTTGAATACTGCACCTCTCAACACTTTGGGCCAGCTGATGTCCACCAGACACCACCCAGGGAGGTCCTGGYGCACTCCTGGCTCCCTGTTACATGCTGACATATAAAAATGCCTGGCCCTAAGGTAGCCCAGGAGTGAGCAAACAGGCAGCAGGGACAGAGCTGCCTGCCTTTCACCAAAACGCTTTGACCCCTGCCCTCCTGGAATGAATCCAGCCCCTCCAAACAACCGCCACGAGGAGCAGAAAATCGCAAACGACCCAAAGTGGGGTGGAAAACCCCTGAGCTCGACAATCACAAGCTGAGGCCACTAATCTTCTTGTCATGGGAGCAGACTCACCCAGCAGAAGGGAATTCCTGCCTTTGACCAGACTAATTAGAGACAGGGAACTCTGCTCCCGTTAGGGCTGAAGTGCCTTAATTGGATGTGACGCTCGCCGCGCGCGAGGGACGCGGCTCCCGCTGAGCATCTGGCACCTCCCTGCTCCCTCCCTCACCCCTGGGCTGCAGAAACACTCATCCCACCCCCAGAGCCACTACCAGCCCTGCATGGGGGGCTGGAGGCTGTAGAATACTCCTCCATTTMAGGGGGAGAAGTATGGGCTGACCCAACASGGAAAGGACRTTTGGGAAGGTGGGGATGTGTCRCAGACATCTTYKATGAAAAATCCTTTCCTTAGGATTTTTCCTCCTGAGAAGCTGAGAGGCCTCAGGAACAAAATGTAAACAATGGTTATCTGCTGCTGTGGAATGCAACAAGTAGATTTTTGATTGGCCCATGTTGGATGTTTCTAATTAATGGCCAATCACAGCCCAGCTGGCTCGGACAGAGAGTCCAAGCCACAAGCCTTTGTTATCATTCTTTCCTATTCTATTCTTAGCTAGCCTTCTGATGAAATCCTTTCTTCTATTCTTTTAGTATATTTTTAATGTAATATATATCATAAAATAATAAATCAAGCCTTCTGAAATATGGAGTCAACATTCTCATCTCTTCCCTCATCCTGGGACCCCTGTGAACACTGTCACAGGGATGTGTTGGAGTTCTGGGTGCTGAGAATTTTAAACTTGCTGTACAGACAGATTCTGATTCCCAGGACAGCACTGCATTTGACCTGAGGCTGTGGAGMAGGCTTCCATAATTGATTGAGAGCACTGGGATTACAGGTGTGGAGTTGGTTAGAAGTGTGTAATATCACAGGGTGGAAAACTTAGAGTTTGGGGTTTTAGAATGTGGTATGAAGCAAGATGGAGGTTTTAGGGTGAAGGCAGGTGCTTCTTCCTTCTTCTCCATGGGTTTGGGTAGTATTTTGTAATTGGACAGAAAAGTCTGCACTGCAGACTTCAAGGGATCAGTTATTGGGTTAAAAGCAAAAATAATTTAGGTGTCATTTCTTAATTGGATAGTTTAGCCTTAAAAGATCTTGTACCAAGAGACAGTTGGCCATTTTGTGCCTTGTTAATGAAGGACTGCAGAACTCACTGCTGTGGGTCTGTAACATTGATAAGAAATAATCAACACCTGAGTCTCAATGCACACTATTGTGTTAAGTGTCTTTAATCCTGACCCTGATAGAGGCAGAAAAAGGAAGCTGAAAACCAGCAGGGATGGGACTGGGATTCAAAGCTTTGCTCAAGTGAAATCAAGGCAGAAGGTGCTGCAGGAGCAGTGCCTGTTTMTCTGCTGCACAGGTACAGGAGCAGTCAGCTGCTGTGCCTCAGGAGTGCATCRTATTTCCATGCATGGTGGTACACAAGGCTGCAAAGATCTCAGATTAGAGAAGATTTGGATGCAGGATGAATCAATGGGGTGTTTGGCTAGAGTGATGTGAATCCTCACCTCCTGTTCAGCATTGGCCCCTTGAAGTCCAGAGGTGAATCATCACACTCTGCAGAATCCTGGTGCAGCCCTGGAAAGAGCTTACCTTAGATACTGGTGGGAAGGAGACAAACTTCACATTTCTAAGCCAAAAGACCTCTTCTCCACAGAGCACCACAGTTTGGGAAGCAGCACAGAGTGCCCAGCAAGGCACAGGGCATCCCTGCAGCCCTCTCCAGTCCTGCTGAGCTCTTAGAGAGCAAAGTCTGCCATAGGAAGGGCACTCAGGGCAGGTGAGCACAGATGTCTGAGCCATTGGAGSACCAGGCTCTGGAGACCTGAGCTGAGACACTGGAAAAAATAAAGCTTCCTCAATGGCACTGCAAGAACTCAACTTTTCTCTTCAATTATTGGGTTTTTGTTTTTTTTTTTTTTTCCTGCAAAAGATTAGAATCCCATACCTCTATTACTTGTACTGTCAAGGAGAAGTGTTGGCTTGCTGGGTCGTAGGGCAGCAGGCAGCATGTTCACATCTAAAGGCCCCAAGTTCATTTCCAGTTAATGATCCATAAGAGGGACTGCAGCATTCCTCCTACAAAGATTGCCTGGAAGCTCCTGACAGACTGCTYAGTTCAGGGCAGAAAAAAAGCTCTGAAACAGTTCCATGATTTATAAAACAGGTCAAGCCAGCAATGCTTTATAAGGAGCAGTAACATTTGGTGCACACTAGTACCAATAGCTGGTCAGTAAAAGCTCCTTCAGAGTGAAAAAAAAMCTAAAAATAGACAGTGATTTCAGTACAACCGAAATGCAGAACTTGCTCAAATTCATATATAATAAAGCAATTATTGTTTATTATTGAAGTACCAATTGATTATTAGAAACACATTTATTGAGGCTGGACCACAAGGTAACAGATATGTACCTCTGGCATAGCTGTGAAACCTCAGTAAATAGTGATTATTAGAAACAGATTTATTGAGGCCCAACGATATGGTAAGATGTGTATCAGTTACAGAGCTCTTAAACCCAATCAGTCTGTTCCTAAAACCCTCAATTTTTACTGAGGGTTTACAGCTCAGCAGTAGGGCTCCATGCCTTCATCTAAGCCACATCTTATTGCTGGTTTGATATGTAATTAAAGGAGTTTGATGTAATTAAGGGAGTGTTTGCAGGGATAACTACACTGAGCAAGGAGAACCAGGATAAAACAATCTATYCCTGCTTCTAGAAATGCAGAGCAGAGCAGAGATGCTGCTGCTTGACCTGTGATTGGATCTTTTCACACATCTCTGACCCCCCTTTCAGTGGAGCAYGCAGACTATGGGCAGTCTGAGGATATGACCCATGCCAGTGCCCAACACCACGAGCAGAACGTGTCCTCCTCCCCTCCACCATGCTGCTCACACCTCTGCTAGGCTTGACCAACTCACATTGCACTCCCTTCATCAAATCTCACTGAGTACCATTGTTGTAAATGGTAAATCCAAGGTACAGTGACATTAAAACTGGGCTGAGCCCAAACACTGCCTGGGAGGGGAGAGCTGGGCATGGTGAGGGGCCATCAGAAGGTACCAACGTGCAGGCTGTGCTTATTCACACTGAACAAGTCCCAGCTCCTGGTCCCTTCAGGAGTGTTTGAACACTTGCTCTGGAAAGCAAGCCAGCCCATCCCATCCATCCTTCCATCCATCATCTGTCCGTCCATCTGTCCATCCATCACCCATCCGTCCCTCCATATCCAATCCATCCATCAGCCATCCCTCTATTTCCATCATCCTCATCATCCATCCATCCTATAATCCATCATCCATCGCATCTACTGCACCTTTCCAATCCATTCCATGCTACTCCCATCCTATCCAGTCCATCTATCCATCATCCATATCCATCAACTCCAATTCCTCCATCAAGACCATCCCTCCATCCATCCATCCATCCATCCATCCATCATCCATCCATCCATCCATCCATCCATCCCTCCCTCCCTCATCCATCCATCCATCCATCATCCATCCATCCATCCATCCACCCATCCATCCATCCATCATCCATCCATCCATCCCTCCATCCATCCATCCATCATCCATCCATCCCTCTATCCATCATCCATCCATCATCCATCCATCCATCCATCCGTCCATCCATCCTTTCGTCCACCCATCCATCCTTTTGTCCATCCGTCCATCCATCCATCCTTTTGTCCATCCATCCTTTTGTCCATCCATCCCTCCACCAGCCATCCCTCCATCCATCATCCATCCATCCCTCCATCCATCATCCATCCATCCCTCCATCCATCCATCCATCCATCCCTCCATCCATCCATCCTTCCATCATCCATCCATCATCCATCCCTCCATCATCCATCCATCCATACATACATACATCCCTCCATCAGCCATCCCTCTATCCATCATCCATCCATCCATCCATCCATACATCCATCCACCCACCCATCCATCCCTCCATCCCTGCCAGCCCCATGGCACCCCTTTCTCCATCCCACGGGGTTCCAGCCTCCAGCACAGCCACTGGAGCCTCCCCAGTGCTGACCAAGCCTTTCACACATCTGGGATGGATCCAGGAGGCCAAAGCCCCAGAGGCACAGCCAGCAAGCAAAGAGGCAGTCTGGAAACCACAGACTGAGTGAAGGCAGCAGTTTTGTCCAGATCATGCAGAACAGCTGGGGCAAAGCTCAGGGCAGGAGAAATCTGCTCCTTTTCTTTTGCCATATCCAAAGACCTCCCAGCCTYCCCACCTGAGGAGGAGGAGGGGAGAAAGGAGCCCAGATTACTGGATAACTCCCCTAGCTCCATTCTCCTCTGCTCAARTTTATATATTCCACCACAGGTGACATCATGATTGCTGGAGTCTGACAGGTGATGCTGTAAAATGCAYGAAACCATAAAAATTTCAACAGCAGCAAGCTCCATTGACGCTACATCTGACAGCACTTAGCTGCCCAGCTAACACAAATATTATAAAAGCATTCGGGAAAGAAATCCAACCTGCCTGACCTCAGTTTTGGACTAATAAAGAGTAGAGCATGACCAGATTTCACCCATGTATAATAAGCAGACATCTTTAAAAGAAACCAAAGCAGGGCTGGTGGTAAGGTAAGAGATGAGTTAAGAGTGAGCAAAGTCGTGGCTGGGCTCTGCTCCACAACAGCTCCCTGCCAGATCTGTCTCAGGGACTGCACAGCTATCACTGGAAAAGGATGTTCACTGGCCTCACACAGCCAGGCTGTAGTATTCTACTAACAAGGTATAAAATGGTTAACTATCTTTTTTTACAAGGTCTTTCAGGGTTAAACTATTTAATTAAAAATGACACTTAAATTAATTTTACTTTTAACTCAATAACTAATCTCTCGTGTTCTGCAATGTGGACTTTTTTTGTTTAATTACAAAATGCAACTCAAACTGATGAAGAAGAAGGTGAAGAAGAAGGACTAGTCACTGCCCTAAAACCTCCACCTCAGCTTTATAAATATTACTATATTTCTTTAAAAAGTTTAAACTCTACGTTTTTCTTGCTACGTGCTATTACACACTTCTATTTATAGATATTACTATATTCTAAAAGTTTAAACTCTACGTTTTCTGCTACATGCTATTACACACTTCTATTTATAGACATTAYTATGTTCTAAAACTTTAAAATCTAAGTTTTCTASTACATGATATTGCACACTTCTATTTAAAYTACACACCCATAATCTCAGTTTTATTATTTAATTTTGGAAGCTTTTTCTACGGCCTCAGGTCAAATGCAGYTCTCTGCTGGACGTCAGAGTCTGTCAGCACAGAAAATCTGAAATTCTCAGCATGCAGGAGTCCAGCATGTGGGAAATGAGCTCTCCCTAAGCAGGACAGGAGAGCAGCTCTGTGTAATCAGTCCCATATCCTGCTGCTGCCAGCCTCTGGATAATTTCCTGCCCCAGCTCCTGCCTGGATTCCCCACGGATGGCATCGAGCTGTGGGAGTCATAGGTGATTCCCATCAAGCCAGGAGATGGCACTCCATAAAATGTAGGGTAATGCCTGGGCTTTGATGCCCAAAACCCTCCCTTTTGTCCCTGCCAAGGCATCCTTTCCACCCAGGTTAGCACTCAGGTGGAGCAGGCCTGTTCACCASGGAGGTGACAGCCACCACGAGAAGGGGACACAGCCACCAGGCAGGAGCAGGCAGCTGTGCCCAGCCCTGCTCCCACCTGCAGCCCTCCAGAGGCACCATCTGGCTGCCAGCAGCTTCATTCTGCAACATTAGGGTCCCTTTAACGCATCCCCCCTCTCCTTTTTTATTGAATAGGCAGAAAAAAGTCCCAGTAACTGATCATAAAATTTCAAACTCATTTACCTTTCAGGAGGCAACTCAGCACAGGCTGTTACAGGGCAATTTGGTACATCATAAAGTTTCCTATTAGAACAGAAAATAGGGCTGCTTGCATGAGCTGCCAATTGGAAATAAAATAGTAGTGGGGTCATGATCATTAGCACTGCTTTTTCTATTAGGTTTGCTTTCCACCAGGGTGGGAAGAGGAGGGAGATTTAGATGCAGGTGAAAACAGATGAGAAGAGAGAAACAGAAACAAAAAGGATGAAAATTGCGAGAGGAAGAAGGAGAAAAAGAGAGAGAAGGGGAGAGGAGAGAGAGGGAAGAGAAGAGGAGAATAGAAAGAGAGGGAAAAGAGTAGAAAAAAAGAGAGAGAGGACGAAAAGGAAGAAGGAGAAGTGAAAGAAGGAGAGGAGAAGAAGAAGAAGAGGAGAGGAGAGGAGAGGAAGAGGGAAGGAAGATAGGAGAGGAAGAGGAAGAGAAGAGAAGAGAGAGAGAGAAGAGGAGAGAGCAGGAGAGGAGAGGGAGAGAGGAGAGGAGAGGAGGAGAGGAGAGGAGAGGAGAGGAGAGGAGAGAGAGTAGAGGAGAGGAGAGGAAGGAGGAGAGAGGAGAGAGGGAAGAGAGGAAGAAGGGTTACTCGCATAGAGTAATGATGGTCTGTTCCTGCACTATTGAATTTGTGAGAGATATTTTTCAAGAAGCTGGACTGAAAAATATCTTTGATAGATTATTTGAATATACAGCATAACGTTTATCAAAAAACAAAACCAAAAACTTACCTAAGGACTGATGTAAAAGACAGACGCAAGAGTGAGAGCAAAACCTTTTGGTTATATTTACAGACCCTGCTGATAAATATAAACAAGCTAATCCAAATTAAATGTCTTAATCAGTCATGAGCCATTCCCTCATTGCCAGTCACTGGACAAACTCATACAAGGAATCCTAGTCAGCTGCAAGTGTCCTGAATTGCTGATCATCGACCATACACTGGCAGTGGACATTGTTAGCAAGGAGAAGAAGTAGACGAAATGACATTTTGCTTTCAGAAAAGAGACAGCCAAAATAATTGTTTTTATTGTCTGTGAAGGACGAGAAAAAAGCTCTTTTCACAACATAAATCAAGAGAGATATAATAACCATTAATAAGCTGTAAAAATTCGATACAGAACCAATGCAGAGAGACAATGCTGCACCAAAAAACCAGGTGAGAAAAAGGACTTCAGAACATCAACCGTACCACACATAAAAAAAACACTGAGATAAATCAAGCCAACAGATACCCAGCGCATACAGGAAAATCAAGTAGACAAAAAAAACATGAAAGAACCTGGTTCCATGAAGGAAATCACGACAAAGCATCAGCTCAAAGAAGTAATTAAGGAGAGCACTACAGGACCACAAATAGCATGTGAAGGCCAACAGGTCACAAAGCAATAGTAAGCCAGTAAGCAAAATTGAATCTGTTGTTATATTATTCATACCCATAGGCATACCATAAAAGCCCTCTAAGGCCCATCTACGAGAAGGCATCTGTACTATTATGCATATATCCTCTCACAATTAGTATTAAGAACAAATTGATTTGTTTGTGCTAAAAAAAAAACAAAAAAAACAAGCAATGGATATAGGGCAACCAAGAACGGGGCAGCAGCACTGATCTCCATCTCATGAGGGGGAGCAAGATCCGCAGCCAACAGACCATGCTGCACATGGGCTAAATAGCCAAGCATGGGTTATGGGATTTCCCTAACGCCCAACCCTCCCCTTAAGGAATGAAAATCATGACATACCATGTTAAACATAATAAGAAGAGACTTGGTTATAATAAATTAAATAAAAAATTATATTATATTAATAAAATATAAATTATATTATAAATTAATAAGTTATTATTTAATATAATATTATAAAATTATATTTTATAATTATATATAATTATAGAAAATTATAAATTAATATTAATCAATATAATAATGATATATTATATTTATTAAAAAATTGAAAAATTAATAATATATATAAATATTATATTATATATATATTATGATTATAATTAAATAATATAATATTATAAAAATTATAATTATAAATTATATTATAAAAAAATTATAAATCATGGCTAATAAAACTAAAACTATACTAAATGAATAGGAGAAAAGAGAACTAAAGAATAGAGAAAGGATACTTACAGAAGGCTTAACAAGAATGATCATGAAAACTCATGACTCCTGCCAGAGTCCTGACACAGCTGGTTGTGATTGGTCATTAAGTCAAAACAATTCACATGAAACCAATGAAACAATCACCTGTTGGATAAACAATCTCCAACCACATTCCAAAGCAGCAAAACACAGGAGAAGCAAATTAGATAATTATTGTTTTCCTTTTTCTCTGAGGCTTCCAGCTTCCCAGGAGAAGAATCCTGGGCAAAGAGGATTTTTTCAGAAAATATGACAGTGACAGGCCAGCTTCTCTTCCTGCACACACAGAGCTTTGCCAGCTGAATACCAAGCCCCAGCTAGGAGTGACACCCACATGGGCTCAGTTGCTGCTTTCTCAGGATTTCTGTGGTTGAGATGACCCYSAGGTGTCAGAAAGYCTCTYTTTCCCAGCCCCAAGATCGAAGAAGGAGTCAGGATTCTTTGGCTGTGGTTTTTAAGGTTGTTTATTCACTGTTATCTATTCCATTCTTTCTGTGACCTGCTGAGATCTGTCCAGCAGGTTGGTTTGTGGCACAGTCCCTGCCCTTGGGGTGGTGTKGGCTTCTTATACTAAGAGTCACATGTACTTTATTTACAATAATTTTCCAATACCTATCACCTATGTTAGACAGTGAGTTTCTACCTTAAATCAATCAAAAAGTGCCACCAYCACAGCAGAAGATGGAGGCCAAGAAGAAGAAGGAGAAAGGCTGGACACACCCAGATTCCTCCATCTTGTCTCCTGAGCCCCCATTCTAAAAACCCCAAAATTCTACATTTTTCACCCCGTGACTAAATATAAATATAAAGATATATAGATATATAAATATAAGATATAAATACTAAATATAAAGACTACTTAGACTTTCATGGCTTGCAGATCTTCATATAAGGTTGGTATTTTTTTCTATGGGTTAAAATCAAAGGCACAGGGGTCTTGGGCTCTGTGCCAAGGTCTCTGAGCCCCCTGGAAGGGGTTTGAGCCATCCAGGGCAGCCAGAGGGATGTCCTGGGTTCCAACACTGCTCTAAAGCCAGAGAAGTCAGCCCCAGGGCTGAGGGCAGTGCTTGGTTACAGCAGGTGGGTGAGGGTTGGTTCTCCAGGGCTCTCTTGGGGATGGAAGTGAAAGCTTCATGGAGTGCTGCTGGGTGCTCCTGAAGACAACACAGATTTAGCACAGACTGCAGCAGTGCTGTCCCCTCACCRTCTGATTTCCGAGTTCCAAAGGCTTGGGGTGACAGAATAACACTTTGCTGCCCCATATTTTTAGGTTTATGTTCCACCAAGTGGCTCTTCACATTTATTCTGGACGTTCTCCTAAGAGATTTTGCTCCCATTAATTCCCTGYCATGGATTTGATAGCCTGTAGCAGAGCTATCAGCCAACAGCAGGTAGCCCATGATGGAACTTTAAGTCACAGTCATCTTTTATAACCAGGATTCATTCCTTAAAACTCTTCTCTTCCTTCTGGCTTGCTTTGATTTGGGATTTTCTTATTAATTAAATGGCAAGTTTCAGTAGCCTGAGATTGAATTAGAAGGCTTGTTTGGAGGAAGGAGGATGATCAGAGCAAAGGGTGGAAGCTATATATGTAATATATACATGCACTTAAGACATGGAACTTTGCTTCCAGACGTTTGGAACAAATTAAATAGAGGATCAAATTAACTAGTGATTGAATTAAGTGGAAAGCATCTCATTACCTAAAAGATGGAAACATGTGTCATTTTATAACAGCTAAAAATAAAGCAAGAATGGGTTGAAATGAAAAGCAGGAACCTGAAAATGTCAGCCAAATTTGGGGTCTGGTGAGCCCTCCAAATGGGAAGGCTGTAAATAAGGTGGGTTTTCTGCACAGTGCTGGGAAATGATGGGCTTGGAAACCAGATGTTGTGAAAGAGGAGCAAAGGAAGGGGTGCAGGGGAGAGGGAGAGGATGCCCAGGACACCCTCTTCAKCCCTGGGCAGAACCCTTGGGTTTGGTACCTGCATTTCAATCACTCTGCACCTCAATTTTTTCACAAGGAGCAAAGCTAGGGGTGCGAATGTGTCTTTTTAACCCAACATTAAGACATCCTATTGCTGCCTTAACTTGGCACCTTTATCAGAGGGCTCTCTCTGCTGTTTTCCAGACATTCAGTTTCCTTTGGAATAGATGTGAAAAGCAGAGCCAGGTTCAGACCCAGGTTTTTGTTTCACTGTCAGAGCAGGGAGCGTTTCACGTGTTCCTTCCCTCCTGTGACATTGATGCTCATCCTCCTTCCTGCTCATCTGGACCTTACAAATTCCAGTCACTTCTCCTCCTGACACCACATTTCACTCAGGGGTGCATGGGATGGAAAGTGCACTGAGCTGCCACAGGAAATCAGTTTTTCACTCCACCAAACTCCAGCCCCAAATCCAGGATGAGGAATATGGCCTTAGCCCTTTCCTATCTAATGTTGTATTTTTTCCTTTTGTTCCACTTACATATATATATCACGTCCTGACAAATGAAAGTGGAGCTTTTCCAAGATAAATAACATTATCTTTGCAGAACCCTACAGCACCCCATGGCAACTCATTATTTCTCAATTAAATTTACTGCTCATTGGCAGTTGCTCTGCTTTAATTTTCTGCTATTTGTTTACTGAAGACCAAAATGCATAACACAAAGCCCCATAAAAGTCAGCCTAAGTTAATTAAATGTGAAACTGGGAAACCCTAACTTTGCCTCCTGAGCAATTTTGTCATGAGATCTCCTTAAAAATGTCACTTTTCACAGAAATTTATTTAGACRTATGTAACCACGATTAATTAAATGTGTGGTCCCTCCACAACTCACTCCAAAAGACACTTAGCTGTATTTTGTAACCACTGATTGRAGAAACAGGAGTTCAAAGGATTCACAATGCCACAGGAAGAAAAGATATTTCAGTCAGACCAATATTTTTAGACTCCTTACATGTTTCTGAGTTATTTTGTCTGAATGCAAGAGGCCTGAGCACAGGTTTGGAAGAGATGCACCATGTTATTTTCCAAGAAGACCATGGATTTGATGGATTGCAAATTAGTCAAGTATTTAGATTTATATCATCCATTTTACATATTGATAAAAATAGTCTGGTCAATGTCTTCATGTGACTCAAGAAATGATAATAAATGTAAAAAACTAACAAAGATACAAACCTTGGCTGATGATGCTCCTACAGCACATCAGAAATAATTTTTTCAGTAACTCTATTCAATATTTGCATTCTGCTCTCCAACTGAGCTAGGCAGACCATGTAAATCCTACTTTCCTGCCATGTAAATCCTACTTTCCTGCCATGTAAATCCTACTTTCCATGTACTTATTTCTCTGCATGGGTGATGGAGACCTTGAAATCATCTCGGACATGGTGCAAATGATGCAAATCATTGTTTCTGTTCAGGTCAATTCTGTCCTCATGGTCTCAGGGTGAGGTGTCCATCACAAATCCACCACTCAGACACCTTTGTCAACCATGGAAACACACACCTTCATCCAGCCCTGAGAGAGGAAGGTAAAATAGAGACCAACCACCACCCAAAAAATGCCCCTTTTCCACCACTCTTTGTAGCAACAGCYTGTAGAATTTCCTAAGACAAGTAATCAGATTTTAGGCTGAAATCTGGAGGCAACTTACTGAAATCYAAGAGCAGAATTTAACATTTCAGAAACACTTTCCAGTGCTAAAAGAKTCCCAGCTTGGAGTTTGAAACTCCAGATTTGTTTCCAAACTCACCAATCATTTGAAGGAGGAGAGGAACAGGGCAATCTTYTCTGAGAGTCACAAATCAGAAACAACAAAAATAATGAACAAAGAACCCTGAACATGGATTAAAGTCTCCGTTTAGATACCCACAAGTCAGTTTGAAGGAAACAAAATCCAAAGCTTCAATATTCGGAGACAAATTCCTTCAAAAGGGAGATGTACAAAGCTGKRGKTRYTCAGCCTGGAGAAAAGGAGACTCAGGGCTGCCCCCATCACTCTGCACAGCTCCTGAAAGGTGCCTGTGCTCAGCTGGGGCTGGGCTCTTTCTCCAGCAGCACTGACACAACCAGAGCACACAGCCTCRAGCTGCACCAAGGGAAATACAGGTTGGATATCAGGAAAAAGTTTTTTACAGAAAGGGTGATAAAGTTCTGGAATGGCTGCCCAGGGAGGTGGTGGAGTCCCCATCCCTGGGTGTGTTTAACAAAGCCTGGATGTGGCACTGGGTGCCAGGGTTGAGTTGAGGAGCTGGGCTGGGTTTGACTTGATGGTCTTGAAGGTCTCTTGCAATCCAGTGATTCTGTGAATTCTGTGGATTCTGTGAATTCTGTGAATTAGTGTGAATTCTGTGATTCTGTGCGTTCTGTGGATTCTGTGTATTTGTGATTCGTGATTCGTGTGATTCTGTGTATTCTGTGGATTCTGGGATTCTGTGGATTCTGGGATTTCTGTGGATCTGTGATTCTGGATTCTGTGAATTCTGGGATTTTCTGTGATTCTTTGGATTCTGTGAATTCTATGATTCTGTGAATTCTGTGGATTCTGTAAATCTGTGGATTTGTGTGAATTCTGTGATTCAGGTGGATTCTGTGGATTCTGGGATTTCTGTGATTCTTTGGATTCTGTGAATTCTAACGATTCTGTGAATTCTGTGGATTCTGTAAATTCTGTGGATTTTGTGAGTTCTGTGATTCAGTGGATTCTGTGAATTCTGGGATTTCTGTGATTCTTCTTTGGATTCTGTGAATCTTATGATTGGAATTCTGTGGATTTCTGTAAATTCTGTGGATTTTGTGAATTCTGTGATTCAGTGGATTCTGTGGATTCTGGGATTTCTATGATTCTGTCAATTCTGTAAACTGCACCTCTAAAGGTCTGACCAAGGTTCTTGTTGCAGGAACGAGCAGCTCAGTGGGAAGAAGGTTTGTCCCAGCAGGATCCACAACCAGAGCCCTGGCCAGAGCCCGTCAAAGGCAGCAGAGCATGTGCCTGGTCCTTGCTGCTGACCCCAGAGCTGTGCCTGAGGCAGCAGCACCCTGAGGCAGGTGCAGGGGAGCAGCAGGGTGACGCTGCTGAGGTGAATTCTGCATCTTGGTCAAGGTGAGAGAAGCACRGTGTCAGCAGCTAATAAGTGTATAACAGGATTTCTTCCTCCAGCCAAARCCAGCCCAGATTTATAACTCTCCCACAGCACTCTGAACTTTCCGACACTCCTCCTGAAACATTTCATTATTGCTCAATTACTGTCATGTTCTCTTAAAGAGCTGCAGGGGGAAGGTGGGCTCCATTTGGAGGCCAGATGCCATTTCCATTTCCTCAAAAAACTGCTCGGTGCAATAAATAACCCAGTCACCCTTCAGAAACTGGCTTTGAGGCTGCGATAAGTTTGAAAAAAAAAAAGTGAAAACCGTGACATGTTCTATGTGTAATGGAAACTAACCAGAAACTAAGATGTTAAATTAGTGGCAGGGCACCTTTGTCTTGTGGCTGGGCCAGACTGTCTGGCTGGCTTGGAGGCAAGAGCAGCAGGAACTCTCCCCAGCCTCAGCACTGATGCTTTCTCACTGYGCTGGGCTTGCCTAGAAAGGGTTTTTTTTGTGTGGGGGATACAGAATTGGCTTCTCTGGAAGCTGCTGGAACCTTCTCCTGTGTCTGACTGAGCCAATCCCAGCTGGCTGCAGGATGGACCYGCCACTGGGGGAGGGTAATGCTGAGAACAAGGAATGAGCCCATTCATTCCTTGTTCTCAGCATTACAAAACCATCACCTCTGCACAAGGAGCTGCTCAGCACCCACCTAAGATAAGCTTTGGAAAATGAGCAACCAAGGATTTTCCATACTGAAAAGCAGGTTTGAACTCTTGCTCCTAAGGTCTGGGCAGASTGGACTTCAGACAATGCAGCCCACTCCAGCATGGGAGGTCTTAAATTCTGTAAAATTCTGAAATTTTCCTTAATCAGAAAAGCAGAGGCCTTACTGTGCTCAAAACCCACCCCTGAGCCCAGGCTCTGTCACAGGGTCTGTGAATCACCTGACAGCTCTCATGCCTTCACTTCCACAGCACATCATCATCCAAAAGCTCTYTTCTGCCTTGATACGAGTCACAAGTATCTGTTTGTACATATGGAAACCACATTTTGTATTCCAGATGGAAATTCATCCTCGATTTCAGAGAAGGAAACAAGCTATTTCATAGGAGATGCATAATTTGTTGTGTGAATATGAAATATGTGACTGCCTCACATGTTGTGAGCTAACCATAAAAAAAAATTAGATTGGAAAAGGTCCCATCTGTCTCTAAATCCTATGATAGCTGTTCTCAGCTAACTCCAGCTCTGCCAGTACCTGTGCACACACAGCAAGGAGAGGTTTCTGTGACAGAAGTTAGTGAAAAAAAGAGGAGCAAATACAAAGCTGCAGCTGAAGTTGCATCCAAGGCAGTGAGGAAACATCTCAGAGGGAACAGAGACCTTATGACACCTCTCCAGCTGACTGAAGTCATTCCCCAACTCTTCAAATTGTTCTTGACCTGCMTTTTTTATCCAGGCTCCCCTGCAATTACCTTCTTAACATAATTTCCCTGCAGTTCCCTGAAGAGCCTTAATGGGATCACTGGGAGAGATCCAGCTGCTGAAAGCGCGGGGGCAAAAAGATGATGGGAACATTGCCTCTCTCATTGGTGAGGCTGCAAGTTCAGCCTGGGGCTTGCTGGCCTCAGCAGCAGCTCTGCCACACAAATTCAGTGGCTCTGACTCAGGTCTGACCTGCTTTGCTCCTTCTGTCGTGGTCTCATTTATCTGCACCAGGTTCTGAGCCTGACATTACAGCTCTGCTCCAGTATCACCAAGGAGCTCCTCCCCTGGCATCTGAGGAGCAGTTCAAGGAGATTATTCAATTATTATTTAATTCATTATTATTATTAATAATATTATTCTATTCAATTCATTATTATTATTATTCAATTGGAAAGAACAATATTTGCCTGTTCCGCTCAGAGCATTACTGCAACTGCTTCAGCCTTTGTGCCTCAAAAAATGAAACAGGTTTGAAACAGCAGCACAAGGTGGTACCAGGTTTCCAGGCCTGATAAGATATTTTCATGCAAAAGAAAAAGAAGCCYCAGCTCTCAGCTACCAAAGCAGTGAGACCACTGGAACCAGGTCAGCCCTGCTCATTCCTCTCTCTCTCTTCACTGCTCAGGGCAATGATGCTCCACTTTAGATGCCATAGCTGAGTCCCCACGTTTAATGAGATGAATCTTTGCCATCCTACAGGTTTAACCCACTCATAGGATTACATAAAATTGCCTGGATTAAGATAATTTTGTGTCTTGGATCCATTTAACTAAGCAATGCAGTCACTGTAGATGAATCTGTTGTCCTTGRAGATTTATCCAACCTGGATTTTACCAGCTCAGCCCTTTTACCACCCTTTTGGAGGGTTCCAAATTGGCAGTTCCTTCAAGACTGGATTCAGAGTCTACTGCAGTCAATTAAAAACTTAGATACACTTCAACAGGGTTTAGATCTGCTCTGTTTGGACCTCTATTAGTCACAAACCATGTCCATCTTTTAATCAAGAGACCATGCATTAATGATTTAAGAATTACCCTGTCCTGGCCAGCCAGACCTCATGGACATCATTCTGACAGGAGCTGTCCTCCATCACACCCWTGAATTTTGCCATCTCTGTTGAGAGAAAAGCAAATTAACAAAGGAGTGAATTTAGACTTCCCACAGTTCCCAGAGATTTCTCCAAGTTTTTTTACCTTGTGCTTCCCATGGCTCCTCTGGTGGAAATCTTCCTGCACTGGGATGTGTCTGCTGACTGCTGACAGCAAAAATGGTGTTARAAAATACCCAAAATGTGCAACCTGGAGAGGAAGGGGGAGGTGGGAAAGGTGCAGGACTGGCTGGGCATCTCACACAGCTTTGGGAAACTGCTCAGCTCTGGCTGTGAGCTGTAGCTGAGATTTTGAGATCCACAAAGGACAGCTGCTGCCTTTGCTGTGGCCACAAGTGCTCAGGGAGAGCCACTCAGTACAGAATCACAGAATAACAGAATCACAGAATTAACCAKGCTGGAAAAGACCTTTGAGATCATTGAGTCCAAACTGTTMCCAAACACCTCCTCATCAACTAAACCATGCCCTGAGTGCCACGTCCAGGCTTTATTAAACATGTCCAGGGCTGGTGGCTCTGCCACCTCATGAGCAGACAATTCCAGTGCCCAATCTCTCTTTCTGTGAGGAATTTTTTTCCTGAAAAAAATCCCAGCATTTGCTCMGATGGGCTTTACCTCTGACTCTGTCACCTTTTCTCTGGACTTCGTTGTAAATCCCTCCTGGATCCTTTACAGCATGAGAGGCAGGGAGAGGRGAGAATCGCCTGCTTTAAAACAAAGCAGCTCATTCAAAAGCAGTTGTTTGCCTTGGGCAGCAAACACTGACTTTTACAAACAGCAGACACGTCCTGGGGATTTGGGGTGACTGCTGCAATGTTTTTAGGCTGGATAGCAAACAGCTAGGTAACCACTGACACTGCCCTGGTGCAGGGTTTGAGGTTCCTTTCCTCTTCCCTGGGGAACACAAGCCATGATCCTGCTAGAGAAACAAATGATTAATCATAGCAGGGCTASCTCATTAAGATTTATTACAAACCCTTGTGATAGCTCAGGAGAACTGCTTCCAGGAGTCATCCAATAAAGCAGAATTAACAAGACAGCCCCTCAGATGGAACTGTGCTGCCCAAATCCCTTTACACTGACCTGCAGCCAGAAGTGCTGCCACAGCCACAGCAGCAGCCCAGCACCAGCAGAGCTCTGCAACCTCAGCAGGAGTTGGGCACAGAGCTATAAAGCTGATGAACAAAGAGAAAGGGGGGAAAACACAACGCTATGCCATTTGATTGTGATTTATGCCCCATTCCACCTTGCCTTTTAGGAGGAAAACACCTCACCTTGCACAGGGGTGGCCTTTGGTGTTGTGTGAGCAGCCCTGGGCTGCAGACTGTGCTGCCAGCTGATCCCAGAGCTTGAAATCACACCAGGAAGGTCTGCAGTGTGATTTCAGGGTTTACCTCAGAACCTCAGGTCCCTCCCCTGATAATTCCCTGCCAGGTGTGTCAGTCACCTCTCCTTTCCCCTCCCAACGCTGTCTGTCAATCCTGGAATTCCAGAAGGGCATCCAGTGATTGGGCAGATTCAAAGGATGCCCTTTACCCCTGAGGGGGCATTGGGCCATCCAGGTGTCCTTTGTCCCTTTGTCCCTCCCCTCCTGTCCCTGCTTGTCTCCCTGCCCCTTCCCTGCCCTCTCCCAGGGTTTAAAGGAACAGAAACCACGCCTCAGGATTCTGTGGAGCTGCTGCTGCATTCAGAGGCCTGTGGCCAGAATAAAGCTCTGGATCCAAACCTCCATCAGAACCGACTCCTTTCCTTCACCATGGCCTTAAAGCTTCTCCACAGAGGGAAAACCTGAGGAGCAGCCCCTGTTATGGGGGAAGCTCCATCCCAGCACCACCAGAGCTCCTGCAGGCTGGACTTGTCTCAGCACCCACCTGCAGCACCCAGCCAGCCAAAGTGTCTGTGGGGGTGAAACACCCACACACCCAGCCAGCCAAAAGTGTCTGTGGGGTGAAACACCACACACCCAGCCAGCCAAGGTGTCTGTGGGGTGAAACACCACACACCAGCCAGCACAAGTGTCTGTGGGTGAAACACACACACCGCCAGCCAAAGAGTGTCTGTGGGGTGAACACACACCAGCCCATTCTCCCCACGCCAAGCCACAAAAGTGTCTGTGGGGTGAAACACCAACACACCAGCACGCCAAAAGTGTCTGTGGGGTGAAAACACCACACACCAGCCAGCCCAAAGGTCTGTGGGGTGAAACACCACACACCAGCCACCAAAAGTGTCTGTGGGGTGAAACACCACACACCCAGCCAGCCAAAAGTGTTCTGGTGGGGTGAAACACCACACACCAGCAGCCAAAAGTGTCTTGGGTGAAACACCACACACACAGCCAGCCAAAAGTGTCTGGGGTGAAACACCAACACCACGCAGCCAAAAGTGTCTGTGGGTGAAACACACACATCCAGACAGCCAAAGTGTCTCTGAGGTGAAACACACAACCAGCCAGCCAAAAGTGTCTGTGGGGTAAACACCACACACCCACGCCAGCCAAAAGGTGTCTGTGGGGTTGAAACAACCACACACCCACCAGCCAAAAGTGGCTGTGGGTGAAAACACACACCCAGCCAGCCAAAGGTGTCTTGGGGTGAAACACACACCCAGCCAGCAAAAAGTGTCTGCGGGGTGAAACACCCACACACCCAGCAGCCAAAATGGTCTCTGGGGTGAAACACCACACCCGCCAGCCACCAAAAGTGTCTCTGAGGTGAAACACCACACACCAGCCAGCCAAAAGTGTTCTGGGGTGAAATCACCACAGTTGCTGCTGTTTTGGTTCAGCACCAAGAGCCAGACAACTCAGGCACGTTCCCATCTGCTATATTGGTAAAATCCAATAAAGAAGGAAAAGTGCAAGCCTTGGGTGCACTGATGGCACCTGCATGGCCACGCAGCTGCCCACACACCTCGAGGTTCTCCACAGCCTGGAACAGTTTGTAACACAAACCACAGCACCAGATCCCCTGAGAGCATCACTGCCTCTGAGAGGTTCAGCAGCAGACTCCAGGTCCAGCTGGAGRAAAGAGCAGCTGACACCCAGCACAGACCTGACACCCAACATTCTGCCAATTCTCAGAACCAGGCTTTGTGCTGTTTCCTTTCAAAGTGAAATTTTTGTTTGCTGATTTAAAGAAAAATGGATGCACACAGAAGACAAACAATCCAGAGACTCAAGCACAATATTGGGGGAAAATGAAACATTCCAGTTGTCCTAATATTATTTTGTTTTCCAGGAAAAAAAAGCCTTGCAACAGGCAGCCATGTCTCCCATTTAAGGAGTGTAAACCCAGCACCTTGCATTGCCATTAAAATAACTTAAAAGGTGCAGAGCCCAGAGCAGCCCCTTCCAAAGGTGAAATTTCTGTTTCTGTGGTGAGCTCAGTGACACGAGGGAAAGCTGCCCAGCRTGTGAAAAGATCCAGGACAACATTTTTCCGTTTGTTTTCCCCATTGGTGTGTAATGTTATCCAGCTCACACACAGCTGAACTAGATCATGCCTTCCAGGAGGATCTCCAGGTCTGAGGTGAAGCATCCCAGAATTAATTTCCCTCTTGTCCTGCTCAGCTGGGTAATTACTGTGCTGCTCCATAGTTGTCTTTCCAACCTAATTTCAACGTCCACCCTCTAGATCTTCTTCTGGTATAGTAAAATCAGGGTGCCCCCAATGAAGGAATGATTGGCATCTGACTCCATTGATTAAGAATGCTGAACAATGGCTATATTCTATTCTATTCTATTCTATTCTATTCTATTCTATTCTATTCTATTCTATTCTATTCTATTCTATTCTATTCTATTGATGCTATACTACAAAAAATACCAAAGAATACTAAAAGATACTAAAGAAAACTCCTGACTGTCTGAGACAGCCAGGACACAGCTTTGAGTGAATGGCCAAGGAAACAAAACAATCCTCAGCAGAATCCAATTGACAAATCACTCCAGGTAAACAATCTTCCTAACACATTCCACATGTGCAAAAACAACAGGAGCAGGGAATAAAGATAAGAATTGTTTTTCTCTTCTTCTCTCTGTGCTTCTCCAGGAAAAAACCCTGAGAGAAAGAATTATGTCTCTCTGTTCAGAGAAGGTGAATGGCACATTCTGGTGCAGGGAATTCCCTTCCACTACCTGCCACACTGCCTCCAAACTTCMTTTTCAGCAWGCTAAGCAGCCTGAGCTCTTTTAGCCTGACTCTCACTGCAGACATTTACATCCCAATACAGCTGAGTTRCCCTCTAACCTGTATCCAAGAGAACAAAAGCCAAAATTCTGTTTGGAGGGAACTTTGTGCTTTGCCAAAGAGTGCTACCCACTGAAATTGCCTTAGATGTGAACACCAACCTGATAAAATTGGGGGGTGTAGAGAAGGGCAGCATTGGAATGGGCTGCCCACACAATCACTGTCCCTGGAAGTGTTCAAAAAATRTGTAGATGTGGTGCTTAGGGACACAACTTAATGGTGAATCTGGCAGTGTAGGTTGGWCTCAATGATCTCGGAGGGTTTTTCCAGCCTTTAATGATTTTGTGATGCCATGAAGGAAATCCCACTCTCTGTAGCTCCTCCAAGGCTTTCATGAGCAGCCGCTTGTGAGCATTCCCTGATTTCAGTTATCCACCAGCTCATGCATGTCTGGCAATTCCCACTCTGTTAGGGAGCTCTGAAGTCTCTTCTGTGCCATGAGGCCGTGCAAGGTCTGCAAGTTGTGTGTGCTGCTTGAGATGGTTTCACTCAAAATGGCACCTGCCCATGGGGAAGAGAGAATTCTCCAAACAAATGGCTCATTATTTTTTCAGCACTTGCATGGGAGGGGTCCAAGGAACGGTTTTCATCAACAAAACTCTCTCTGGGTACCACTGACAGCTAGAGCTCCCAGTCAAGGCATGCTGAGGTGAAAATCCAGGGAATGCCATTCCTCCTTGGAGCCAACTCCTTCAGYGTCAAATCGCCAGCCAACGAAAACACATTAAAATCAATGCCCTCAAAAATGACAAGCACCAAAAAAACACACCCTGAAAACAGAGATGGTCAATCCAAAGCTGTTCACGAGGCCACCTCCAGCTGCCAGGCTCCCTGTCACAATACTCCCCCACAGTTTTTCCCCAGTGAAATATGGCTGGAGTCACTGTGCTGCTGCCCCTTTGCTGAGGCAGCACTGCAGGAGTGTGRAGCAGGCTGTGCCTCACTGTGTTTGTTCAGCCCCAAGAAAGGCAAATCTCTTCCTTGACTCCYGGAGTCACTCTGCTGAAAGAACATTCCTGCATGGAGGGGTCTTTGTGTTTCCCCCCAGGCTGTGCTGGTGGTCTCCCAAACCAGGCTGTGGTGTCTCAGCAGCTGCTCTAATTCTGGAGCCCAAGGAAGCAGATAAACAAGAAGCTGGATGATTTTGTGAGTGAATTTAGGCTTGTGATAACAAAGGCAAGCCCTGCAGCCAGGCAAAGCTGTGGGAACACCACAGTTTCTCATCTAGTTTGATTGAGGCAACCCATCAGGAGCTGCTGAATCAGCCAAAAGAAGTGAGCTGCCATCCTCTGCAGAGCTCCAGTGACTCCCAGGGTCTCATCCTGCTCTGCCAGCRCCCCTGAAATCCCCTGGGACATCAGCACTGAGCCCTCAGTGAGCCACCAATGAACCCAGCACCACTGCTCAAAACATGGTCAGGGTCCTGCAAGCTGACCCTGACCCCTGAGGCTCCCTGCATCCATCCCCTCCACCCAGACCCCCTCCCTCCTGACCTACAGGAGCCTTCCAGCTGAGCCCAGAGCTCCACATGTGCAGGCTGCAAAGTGCAGTGAGCCACAGGTCAGGCACAGCAGGAGCAGCAGGGATAATTACTGCTCCAACTGGAGACATTAAAGCAGCTGTTAAGGGTAATGGTGGGYTGTCCACCTCGTGGTCTTCCCAGAGAGTGGAAAAGATGTTTGAGGCAGAAATGARTTAGTGGGCTCAGTGCTGAGGTTAATGGAGAGAAGTTTATAGTCTGCTGTTCTCAGGCTTTAGATGTTTCCAGCACTGGCGTGGCCATGTCTCTGAACAAGCAATAAAGAGGGTCTGTCCCTCAGGCCACCCCACTTGTGAGTTCAATTGTTGAAATTTARGCAAGTTGATAACACAGCCAGACTTTTTGGCAAAAGGGGAACTAGCACTTCTGTCTATGTTCAACACCCTGCATGACATTCCAGCACTTTCTGAAATGCATCCACGACTGCAGGGATCAAAGCTGTGCCCACCAAGCACATCCTCACTCAGGAACAATGCCTTGAACCCAGGCTGTCCCAGGAAACACAGATAGTGGAGAGGGGTGATGTTGGTGTGAGCAAATATCTGMTCCTTATCCCAAAAAAGCTCAAGGGATCACACCCTGGGCAGGCAGCAGCAGCTCCATCTGCTCCCCCTGTGCTGCCTCAGCCACAGCACAGCTCCTGCAGCAGAGGARTCATCAGCTGGGCACCGAGAGCTCCTGCTTCAGCAATATTTCTCTGATGCCTGTGAAGTAATTACCAATAGCTCTTCCCACTGTCCTCTAATGGAAGGTGGTCTCATTAATTATGTTACACTGAGTCAGCTTAGCTTGCTCAGAGATAATCAAAACACTGTTAGTTCTTCTTCCAAAATAAGCAGCAAACTTGCTACAACACCTTTTGTTTAAATATTTTCCACTGTGGCACTCATATTCTCTGAAAAAAATCCCTTTGCCTAGGATTTTTCTCCTGGGAAGATGAGAGGCCTCAGAGAAAAGGAAAACAATTCTTATCTCATTTGCTTCTCCTGTGTTGTGCTCATGTGGAAYGTGTTTGGAGATTGTTTACCCACAGGTGATTGTTCCATTGGATTCTGCTGTGAGTTGTTTTCACTCTTTGGCCAATCAGGGCCAAGCTGTGTTTGGACTCTGGAGAGAGTCATGAGTTTTCATTATCTTTTCAGCATTCTGTAAGTATCCTTTCTGTATTCTTTAGTGTAGTTTAGTATAGTATTCTTTAATATAATGTAGTATAATAAAGCAATAAATTAGCCTTCTGAGAACATGGAGTCAGATTCATCATTCTTTCCTTCATCGGGGCATTTCCTGCAAGTACACTATTCCACCATGCCTTGAACTATCTGCACCTCATTTCCTATGAGAACCAGTTCACCCACTCCTGAGCTGCCACAATGTGCAGAAATATCTTCAAGATATTTCTTGAAGATTCCATCCTCTTCTGTTGTTTCCAGCAGAAGCAGCAGAAGAGGATGGAACACCCCAGCTGGACTTCAGTGAAGCTTTGGCAGGGATTCAGACATGCAGCACCTTGAGAGCACCAGGAGCCCTCAGCAGTGACCATATTTCACTGTGTGACCTCTCCTGGCCCCTGCACAGTGCTGATTCTGAGGAGGAACCTCCTGTGCTGGCTCATCAACTCCGCCTAAATTAATGTGGTTTTTAATATTGACTAATCTACATATAGCTCCTGGTGCTAATGCCTTTCCCTTAGCAGCTCTGCTGTTTCTCCTTGCCTCTGCTCTGTGGCACAGAACATTTACACCCTAAATGTGCAAGTGAGCATCTTTAAACACTGCACAACATAAGCTGGGCTTAACAGAGCACATCTACAGGCTCAGGTTTGTCCTTTCCCTTAAATATATGAAATAACATCGTTTAGGTGACATGATTTATTAAATAATGTTATGTTTAATCCCTAATAATGTTTAATCCCTGTGGTTATTAGAGAAAGGCAAAAGGACTGAATCACC
This sequence comes from Sporophila hypoxantha, assembly GCA_002167245.1. NCBI lineage: Eukaryota > Metazoa > Chordata > Aves > Passeriformes > Thraupidae > Sporophila > Sporophila hypoxantha. The sequence continues at coordinate 251,712 of NDFG01000227.1, forward strand.
TTCCAGAAGCACCTTTTCCTTTGATGTTATTTTAGGGAACCTACRGGAATTAGGAATGGGAACCATCTCAGAGTAACTATTACATRGTAAGGAAGAGACCAAAGCTTCTTTAAGGGAGGAAGTATGGAATTTAGGAGAAATGGTCATATTTGAGAAAAGAAAAACTGTTGCTGCTTAGCATCTTGAAGATATTTTGAAATGCTTAGGTTTTTCCTTCCTATGTTTCAGAAAAATCATCAGTGTTTAATTTCTTAGGAGGGATTTAAATGGTCTCAGAGCATACAGCTGAAGGAAAATGAATCAAACTAAACATTTAGGGTCTCCTATTTGTTCTGCTGAATAATCTTCCTCTTAGTGCTATCAGAAAGAAATTAAGAAACATTTTTTAGTTTCACAACTAAAAGTAGAAATCAATTATTCAGAGTTCTAGTTCTGAGCTGTTTTGAAAAATCTACCTTTTTGATATGCTTGAGATCATTTAAAGATATTAAGAAATATGGATGCATGCACCAAATTAAAGGAAGCATCAAAATATCAGATGCAAAATAAAAGCTTTAAAACAAATCTCCATAACCATCAGTGAAAACATTTGACAATTATTTATATTTCAAATAAAACAGGTGATTTTTTCAATTAAAATGGAGATGCAATCTTTCTTAAAAGTAATGAAAATGCAAATACTCAGTACTAGATAAATTAGTCTGGGAAAATGCGTATATACAGAAAATAGGTCATGTTGCCCTGAGTGAAAGAGGGAGGGAAAAGCAAAAAATTGAASGGAAAAGGCAAATTGAACTCCAGTTCTTATTTCTCAACAGCATCCTTTAACAAAACCCACTCTTTATGTTTTCTCTACAAACATTGAACCAACAAGGGAAAGGTCACTGGGATCTGACCTCCCTTTAATAATACATTGGCAGTTTTTCCTTTAGAGGTAAAAACATTTTGTAAGAGCAAAGACAAATAATCCCAACTAGATTAATAAATTACTTAAAAGAGAGAGCTGAAAAAGAAAGCCCCACAAATCAGGACAGTCCTTCTGCTTTGATTTTAGTACCTTTTGTTTTAGCACCTTTTCTTAAAAAAAAAAAAAAAAAGAAAAAAGGGTGCATAAAACAATATTTGGAAATAATATTTGGAATACCACGGGGTGTTAGGGAAAACAGAGGAGCTGAGTCCCACTGGGCAGCCAAACAACAAGGCACTGAAGAGGCAAAAACACTGCAGGGAGAAAAGCCACTTTCCTTATCACCTTCTTGTTTTCACCAGTCTCAGAGGTCACTGGTTCATTTATTTAATTAACCAAGTGGCACCTCCAGGACTGCAGGGTTTGTTCCYCTCTTGGGTATCCCACAGGAGAATAGCTGCAGGGATGTTCCACTGTGGTGTTTTCTGAGACCCCCGTCATTGGAGGGAATGATGAATCTGATTCCATGTTCTCAGAASGCTAATTTATTWTTTTATGATCTATATWATATTAAGAATGCTATACTAACGAATACAGAAAGAATACAGACAGAAGGCTTAAAGATAATAATGAATATCATGGCTCATTCCAGAGTCCAACACAGCTTGGCCCCAGTTGGCCAATAAGTCAAAACAACTCACATGAAACCAATGAAACAATGGGTAAACAATGTCCAAGCACATTCCAAAGCAGCAAAACACGGGAGAAGCAAATCAGATAATTATTGTTTCCTTTTCCTCTGAGGCTTCTCAGCTTCCCCAGAGAGACATCCTGAGCAAAGAGATTTTTCCAGAAAATATGACGGTGACATTCCACAGCACTGGAACCACAGGACATCACCCAGATCTGCCTTTCTGGCAGGGATGAGGCCAAGCTAAAATAAACCTTCAAGGTTTTAGGTCATGTTTTTGAAGGAAAAGGGGAGGAAAATCCAGGTCAGAAATAGGCATTGCTGTCAGATGGGTCAGACACCCCTGGCACAGGGGCAGGTCCTGGKGTCCCAGCCAGACACGAGTCCTTGGTGTCACCAGGGCACATTGTGGCTCTGTSACCTGCACCATCAATCCACCAGCAGCCTGAATGAGGCAACACTTCTCACTAAAACACCAAAAATCCCCATTYTCAGCGGCAGTTTCACTCCTCAGAGAGGAGTCCTGCCCCAGCAGTGTCCATCCTGAAATACACCAGAAGCAAGAGAAGAATGGAACACTCTGAGCTCAAGGGAAAATGTTTAACCACAGACATGAACCATGGGATGAGCCAGCCCCTCTCTCTGACCCAGGCACAAAACTCCAGGGACAAATCACACCCTGGCCCCAGGAGAGCTGGTCCTGCCCTGAGGTGGAGGCTGCAGCACCTTTGGCATCCCCTGCTCTCTAATCTTGTGCCCTTGCTCTGAGTGTTTTGAAAACAACAACAAAAAAAATATCCCAACCAACCAAAATGCAGAAATGAATTCTCACTGAAATTCTTTTTGTGATTACTGTGTAAACAATATTCCAATAAAATGAGAGATGCAAATCTCCTTTAAGGCCTCATTCACCAGATTCCTGCTCTTGCCTTTCAAACCTCAGCATCAGCAGCTCAGTCTTTCGTCTCCCACCCATCAATTGATACTTAAATAATGCATAAAACTGTCTTATTAAATGCATGTTGAATATTTATTTGGAAGCTCATCACAAGTTGAAAGATAACCTTCATTTTCAATTCCCTTTGGGATAATCAGCTAATTGGGTATCAGCTGAAGCTCAGCCTCTTCAGCCTGCTGACAGTCAGCATGGGAACCCCTCCCAACAATGCATCAGCAGCCCTTGAGGGGCTGTGGAGCTTTGTCCAACCCCAGCTAAGCCACAAGTTCCACCTAAAAGCAAAGATAATTCACATGGTCACTGTCCAACCCCAGCTAAGCCACAAGTTCCACCTAAAATCCAAGATAATTCACATGGTCACTGTCCAACCCCAGCTAAGCCACAAGTTCCACCTAAAAGCAAAGATAATTCACAT
>NDFG01000227.1:265882-299508 GCA_002167245.1 Sporophila hypoxantha
TATTATATTATATTATATTATATTATATTATATTATATTATATTATATTATATTATATTATATTATATGTATAGAAATATAATATATAAAATTATATATAATTATTTATAATATATATTTTATATATATTATATATATATTACATATATATGTATACAGGATGAGCTCCACTCCCCTGCATCCTGAGAACGGAGTTTTGACAGTTCTGCAGCAAATCACTTTTCTCATGCAGGCAGTCCTGCCTCTCCTACATCTCCAGTGGAACCCAGAGATTCTCTCTCTGTGGCCAAGGACAGGTTCAGCTGCCATAAATCCATCCTAACTGAGAGRAGGGACCCACCCCAATCCCAAACCTTGCCCTGACTTGCAGCAGAGTACTCCATGCCAGAGCGAGGAGAGGAGCTGCTGCCCCAAAAGCTTTTGTGCCTAAGCAGACAACTCAGAGAAATGCCTGTTCTAGGGTCCAAAAAGAGTCCAAAATTAATAAAATTAAAAAGAGAATTATTTTCAGAGTGCTGCTGTGCCTGGCAGGTAACACTGCCTCTCCTTGCACCTGCACAAATGTTCACAGAGGACTGGGAGCAGAAATTTGGATTAATTCTGTATATATCCATTAAGTCTAGATCACAGACTGCCCTGTTTTAACCAGCAGCCTACTCTCTCTTCTGCTGGTCTTCAACAGATTTTCAAGGCTTATAAAGACAAAGTAACCTGTTTGGTTATCAGCAACATATCCGTAGATCATTTTAGTCCAATATACTCCAATTTTGTTTTGAATAAGACAGTTCAAAACACTCTTCAAGCTGTACATAGGTTACACCACTCTSTAATTTTGTACCTATGTCCTTTAGAAAGTGATATTTCCCACTGACTCCCCCCAAGAACTGGAGAAACTTCTGTGCTGAGAATGAGCAGAAGACCTCTGGCAGGAGCCAGGGTTGGTTTTCAGCCTGCAGCAATTAACRAGTGCTGCAGACCATCACTTAATATGATCCAAAGAGCACTGCCAAATCTCAGGATTATATCTGGAGCTTCACTCTCAGGTCCTCTGTGTCTGGAAAYATGTGACTCCAAGAAAATCTCTGCTTTATTTATTTTATTTTTTTTTWATGTTCTTCTGAATTTTATGTYTGCAGAGARAATCCTGAAAACATGAAGAGCAAAGGCCATCAAAAGAAGAACAAAGAGTTCTGTATTMATATTTTCTGTATTTATRKTCTATATTATATATTCTGTATTTATATTAATATTATATTTTCTGTGTCTCTATTATATATTATTAATATATTCTGTATTACTCTCTGGTCCTCTSTGTCTGGAAACATGTGATTCCAAGAAAACCTCAGCTTTAATTTTTATTTTTTAATGTTCTTCTGAATTTTATGTCTGCAGAGAAAATCCTGAAAACATGAAGAGCAAAGGCCAACAAAAGAAGAACAAAGAGTTTTGCATTAATATTTTCTGTACTTATATATTATATATTCTGTATTTATATTAATATTATATATTCTGTATTTATAGTAATATTATAATTTCTGTATTTATATTCTATATTATATATTCTGTATTTATATTAATATTTTCTATGTTTATATTCTATATTATTAATATATTCTGTATTTATAAACTTTACTCTCAGGCCCTCTGTGTCTGGAAACATGTGACTCCAAGAAAATCTCAGCTTTATTCTTTTTTTAATGCTCTTCTGAATTTTATGTCTGCAGAGAAAATCCTGAAAACATGAAGAGCAAAGGCCATCAAAAGCAGAACAAAGAGTTCTGTATTAATATTTTCTGTACTTATATAGTATATATTCTGTATTTATATTATGTTATATATAATATATAGTATATAATATATAGTATATAATATATAGTATATAGTATATAATATATAATATATAATATATTATATATAATATATTATATATTATATACTATATATTATATACTATATATTATATACTATATATTATATACTATATATTATATATATTATTAATATATTATTTTTATAATTATAATATTATAATTAGATTATAAATAAGTATTTATAATCTTTTTCTTCTAAGCAGTCTCTGGAGCTGAGGACCCGTTTCATGGTATTTTGCTGGCCAGTGGATGCTGTGAGTTGTCCCTTAATAGTTTTAAAAAGAGTTCTCCCTGAAAGGTCAGCAGGTGGCTGGGACACTTCACCCACCACCATGCACAGGTGAGACACCACCCCAGCTTTGCTGTGGCTCCTGAAAGATGAAAACACTTTTTTCACCTCTAAAACTTGGGTAACACGAGCTGGGGGATTCTCTTATTTGTCTCAGCTGAACACAACAGGAATTAAACAGCTCCTGGTGCCCAGGTTTTGCCTGCAGCTCTTTCAGCTCATTCACCCCAAATGATGTAAGAATTTAGAGGGCAAACTCACCTTAAATGATGTAAGAATTTAGAGGGCAAACTCCTTTCTGGAGAGCTCAGGGACCCCAAGTGTTGGAACCCAGGAAATTCCTCTGGCTGCCCTGGAGGGCTCGAGCCCCTGCCCAGGGGGCTCAGAGACCTTGGCACAGAGCCCAAGACCCCTGTGCCTTTGATTTAGCCCTTGGAAAAAACAATTACCAACCTTATATGAAGAATTACAAGCCACAACAGTTTAAGTAGAATGATAGTGAGCTTGTCACAGGGTGAAAAATTGATTTTTGGGGTTTTTAGAATGGGGGTTCAGGGGGCAAGATGGAGGAATCTGGTCATGTCCAGCCTTTCTCCTTCTTCTTCTTGGCCTCCATCTCCTGCTGTGATGGTGGCACTTTTAGATTGGTTTAGAGTAGAAGCTCACTGTCTAACACAGGTGATAGGTATTGGGAAGTTATGGTAAATAATGTACACGTAGTTTTTAGTATAAAAAGATAACACTACCCCGGGGGTGGCCAGAGTGCCTCTGATTGTCTTGCTAAGCAGACCTCAGCTGGACAAAAGAAGGAATTTTATAGATAAGAAACAATAAACAACCTTGAGAATGAGAACAGAAGAGTTCTGACTCCTTCTTCTACCACCAGGCTRGGAAAAGAGACTTTGTGATGTATCTCAGAGTCACTGTGAGCAGCAGAGATTCTGAGAGCTGAGGAGCCTCCCTGCCCAGCAGTGCCACACTCAGCCCTCCCCACGAGCTGCTCTCGTCTCACTCCTCTGCTGACAGCTTGGGAGCAGCAGAGAAATCGAATTTCTCACCATCAGATTTACAGCTGGAGTGKGCCCCTCTGACAAGGGAGGGCATTGTGCTTATTCAAGCTGATCAAGAACCTGAGAGCAATTTCTACGGCGAAAAAGAAAGGTCTGCTTTAATAGAAAGATATTGAAAGTGAGCTCACAAATTGCTTTGGGTTTCAGGTGAACAAAGCACATGAAGGATWTGATTTTCAGCTGCTTCTCCTTTCTTCTTCCCCCAAAAGCACGCTGCTCTCAACAGGAGTGTGGTACACAAACAGCTCTGAGAGCCACAAGACACTGCCCAGACCTCTGTGCTCCTCATTTTCACACAACAGGGAAAGCTGCTGGGGTTTGATCCAGCTTGGATCAAAAAGGGTCTCCCACACAATGCCCAATAAAAACTCAGAGCCACCTATTACACCAGACTGCTAAAACACRGTGATACAGCAAGAAAGCAGCAAAACACATCTCCAGGAGCTCACATGGGCCAGCTCAGGCAGCAGCACCCACCTCAGCAGTTTTGGAGGCCAAGGGCATCCAAAAAACCCCAGCAGAATTGGTGCCTTTTCCATACAAAACTCATCCCCTCTCATTTTTCAGGCCACCACAGACCCAGCAGGACAGAAAGGGTGAACATGGCCAGAAGTTTCTGATGACAAAAACCCTGCACTCTGACAGAAAATGGACCTAGATCTTYCATGGCAGTCCAGAGTAAAATGCTGCTCATAAAAGGAACATGAAAACTGCTTTTCAACATAATTCTCCTATTTTTCCCTCTTTCACCTGTCATGCTCTGAAGAGTGAATAACTTCAGATTCAATGGGAGAATGGAGAGAAGGACACCAGGAATGACTCACTTACTGCTGCCATTCTTTCCACTGAGTTTTCCTCTCTTTTGAACGTGGCCCTGGCTGGTTTCCCAAGCAAGAACTGAGTGAGCTGACTGTTCATCCATCTCTTTCTAAATTACTTCTGCACTGCATTGAATAATTGTGCCTCCATTTTACTCCAGGGCTAAAGGTGACTAACTTAAAGGTGATTATCTTTTGTTAATAGCCTGCATTACTGAGAAAGATCTCAGAATTACCTTTGTAATCCTTCCCCACACTTTAATGTTGCTATTATTATTAATACTGCTCTTTAAAACATTTTTCTCCTGTCATGTGGAAGCAGCAAGTGCTGCTTCTCAAAGAGATGGTAGAAAGGCTGCCTGATACTATCAAGCAGAAAAATTCCAGGGCATCACATCACTTTTTTTCTCTTAAAAGTGGTGGGATTCAAGTCCAGTCATGMACTAGAGGCATCATTTGATCAAATTGATGCAGAATGGCTGCAGCCAGGCTTCCACACTCAATGTGGATACCACAGATCTGGGAGCGTGGAGGGTTTGTACAGTACATTTTATCTCTTAAATAAACCCATTTGTTATTATTTTATCTCTTTAATAAACCCATTTACTGCTGCCCCACTGACAGCCCTGAGGGCACTGGTAGCTTTCCTTTCACCTGTTCCACCCTGGAATGCCATCCCAAATCAAGAATTGGCAAGCCCAGCTTCAGAGGCAGCACCAGTGACTGCAGGTTTTTCTCCCCTCAGGTTTCATCAGCATTGCTCCAGGAGCTCCTTACCCAGGCCAGGTCACCCAGGACTCCTCAAACACCCCATCAGGAAATCCCAGCACACCATGAATAATCGCTATTAGGCTTACATTTTTCATGGCCCTGACTTTCTGCAGYGTCTGCTCAAACAAATCTCATTTGTCAAGCTTTCTCCACATTGTCTGCAGAGCACTGAGCCCCAGCAYTGCTGGATTGGTGTTTGTGAGCACTCTAAGGGAGGCTCTGCAAGGAYTCTCTGCCCAGCACCACCCTCCCTGTGAAGAAATCTAAAGTCTAAACCCTGCKTGGTGCAACTTCAGGCTTTTTCTTCTTGTCCTGTCTCKTGTTCMCTGGGAGCAGAGTCTCACCCCACCTGCTCCACCATCARAGCCAGARGGTCCCTCCTGAGCCTCCTTTTCTCCAGGCTGAGCCCCCCCAGCTGCTSCTCATCAGGTTTGTGCTTCAGCCCCTTCCCCAGCTTTGTTGCCCTGCTTTGGACACATTCCAGCTTGGCCCAGGTCAGACTGGGAGAGGAGATTGTGTGGGGCTACTGAAATCCCTGGAAATGTAATCTAAAAAAAAAAAAAAAAATACCCTGTAAGCAACACCCTAAAGGGAAAGGAGCTGAGGGAAAGAGCCCCAGCCTGGAGAARGCAAAGGCAGCAGCACTTGGAAATCCAAATTCACACCTAAATTTCTGGAAAACCCACATGTCCCAGCCCAGCCGTGGCTCTGAGGGAGAGCCCTGTCACTGTGATATTTTCTGAAAAATCCTTTTGCCAGGCATTTCTTCTCCTGGAAGCTGGAAGCCTCTGCTCCTCCAAACGTCTTCCTGCTCTGGAATGGAATTTGGAGAATTGTTTACTCAGCGTGTGAATTGTTTTAAATAATGCGCCATCACAGCCAGCTGTGGTCAGGACTCTCTGTCGCAAGTTTTTATATTCATCTTGTTTAGCCTTCTGAGGTAATCCTCTTTCTTTTCTTTTACGTATAGGTTTTAGTACCATATTTAATATTATAAATTAAATATTAATATATATATAATATAATATAATATAATATAATATAATATAATTATAATAATATATAATAATAAATATAATACTAATATGAATATAATATAAATAAATATAATATAATATAATATAATATAATATAATTAATATAATATATATAATATAAATAATATAATATATCAGCCTTCTGAACTTGGAGTCAGATTCTCATCTCTCACCTTGGTTCCTGGGGGACCTTCACAAAACACCACAACAGAGCCCCACTCCAGGCTGGCAGCAGCTTCCCCTGCCTGATGAGTTGTGCATTATTTAACAGCTTCATGTCTGTCACTGCTACCAAGCTTCACACACATCCCAACTTCCCCAGTCTGCTGTGCACATCCTGGCCATGCTGCCAGCAAACCAATGGCCATGGCTGATGGCCTCATTTCTAAGCAGAAATTCCACTCTGGGACTGACTAGAGAATATTTAAGATTAATCATTGCACTTGTCAGATGATTAAATCCACTCAGCATTTGGCCTCTCATCTTGTCATACCCATTTATATTAAAATCATCAGGGCTTGCCCTGCCCAAAGCACTGGATCATCCAGCAGAGGCTGGGCTCAGGTGGATAAAGTGCTGCTATATATCTCAGCCCTGAAAATAACCTTTCAGCTGGCTTCCACGGTGAAAGCTGCATTTTTGTGGCTGCAGTCAGGCCAGAGAACTCTCCAGGATGTTTGTTAAACTGCCCAAAACAGTGAGCCAGGCAACAGAGCCAGTAACACAAAACCCCATTTCTCATACTGGTTTTCAAGTAGGGTTAAACAAGTCAAGGGAAATGGTCTGAGAGGCAAGAGGGAAGAAAAATATATGAGAAACGACATGTAAAATTTTTTCTTTGAGAAAACAGTGCTTAGTTCTGAGAATAAAAATCTTACTAGAGTCAGAATAGTCCTTCCCTGAAGCAGAAATTTTTCCAGTGTTCCCATAAAAATGAAAGCCATAAAACAGATTTTCAATTCCAAAACATACACATTTTCAACTGAAAAGCTTTCAAATGTAAATAGTTCTGTTGAGCCATGATGTTCTGGCTTTGAGTTACTGCTAAGGCATGGATGCTTTTTGAAAGCAGCAGATATATTCCACAGAAASTTGTATTTAATTAAAATACTTCTYTTATTTTATATTTTTTAATGAAAAAAAGTTTTGGCAGGGAAGTTAGAACAGGCTTAGCTGTGGTAAGGACATTTGAGTGTGTCCAGTACTGACTTTTCTCCTCTAAATAATATCTGTCCTTTGGCTTCAATGGGACATTGCCCTGCACAAAAGTGGGTTTAACCCACAAAAACCCCTTCAGCTCCAAGTTTGACACTCAAATATATTATTAGTGACAGGAAATCTTCAAGTAGTTCACTAATTCAGTTCCACATCTACATTTTGATAAGTTGTCTACAGCTGCAGGAGCTAGAAACCAAGACTGAAAATCTTGAGAAATATTCCACATGACTTCCCTTGAAGCTTGTAGCAAAACCACAAGAACAGATTTTCTTCAAGGTATTTGGAAACCTCAGCTCCCAGCTGGATTGGAGAAAGGCAGAGGCAGAAGGAAATGAAAATCATCTGGGGAAATGTCAATGTTATATCTGCTTAAGGCYTGGTGGAAGCCTCTGTCTGGATTTGGGTGGGAGAAAGAGACAAGGGCAGGTTCAGGAAAGGAATGAGATCAGAGGCTAAAACGCGGTTTGCATTTCAGYAGAAAGCTTCAGCAATCTCGAATTTCAAAATGGCTGAGAAAGGTGAAATTAGACCAAAGATTGTCCCAGCAGCAGCTAGGCTGGTCTGAACTGGTAAAAGCTCTAAAGCAGCTGAGTTTGAGGTGGATGAAGGATTCCCAGCTCTATTCCTCAGTCTCACATCCAGTCTTTAACCTCAGCACGACAAACATGCTCCTGTGCAAACTGAACAAAGGAGCAAAATTCTCTCTGAATGGGGTGCCAAAGGAGAGTTGAGTGTCACTGTCATATTTTCTGGAAAAATCCCTTCGCCAGGATTTCTCACCTGGGAAGCTGAGAGGCCTCAGAGAAAAAGGAAAACAATCCTTATCTCATTTGCTTCTCYTGTGTTTTGCTGCTTTGGAATTTGGTTGGAGATTGTTTATCCAACATGTGAATTGTTTTAATTTAATGACCAGTTATGGCCAAGCTTTTCATTAGTATCTTGTTTAGCCTTCTTTAAGTATCCTTTCTCTATTCTTTAGTATAATTTAGTATTCTTTAGTATTAATATAATATCATATCATAATAAATTAGCCTTCTGAGAACATGGAGTCAGATTCATCATTCCTTCCTGCCACGAGGGTCCCTACAAGACCCAACAATGATGGGAGGCCACAAACTGTCCCCAAAATCCTGGCAAAGCCCATGAGCTCCCATTGAACCATCCCAGCTCACACTGGGGCAGGTCTGACTTTGCTCCTGCACAAGACAGAGTAGAAAAATATGAGAGCCTTGCTCATAAATCAGTGTCAGCCTGTGATGAGGCTTGTCCAAGCTGCAGAGAGATTAATTGCTGCAGTCGTGATTCGCTCTCCAATCCCCTTCCTGCCCTCTCCAGAAGTTGAAGGATTTGGAAGCCATAATCCAGCAAACGTGGCTTTTCCTTCCCTTTAACCTGATGGTATTTCATGTGGATCAGCTGCAAAAACATTTCAACCCCCTGCACAATCTTTCAGAAACTCATGAAGGGGGCTCAGGGTCCCCTGGGGAACAAATCCTAATTATGGAGGCAAAGTTGTCCTGCAACACCATGACCAAGTCACTGTTATGTGGTGGGCACCCCTCACAAATGACTCCTGCTGCTGATTTTTATATTTTTCTCTGTCTAGTCACCACATGCAGCCTAAAACAGAGCAGCATGTAAAGAAATCAATGCTGTGGAGGAGCCCTAAGACTCCTCATCAGGGCAGGAACTCACATGGGGAATGAAGAAAATACTGCWAAGTTCATCAATAGCAAAAATCAGCCCACTGTGATTACTCTTTGACTTTAAATTATTTAATATACACCTTAACATTCTAAACCCACATCCAGTTGTTGCAATGAAAAGAGAAGGGTTGAGATTTCTGTAGTGGATCATATTCCATGTCCTTTTTCTGCTTTCCAGGAGATAATATTCCATGTAGATAATATTCCATGTTCTTTTTCTGCTCTCCAGGAGACAGGTAACCTGCCCTGAACTGCATCTGTGACTGTCTTAAAACAACCAGTAAGAGATGAGGAACTGGAAACAACTCAAATGCATCTCAGTAAGTGAGAGAAAATCTRATCTGCTTCAACCTGAGCCCAGGTGTGACAAAGCTTTGAGTAGGAACCAAGGTGAGGATTTAAAATAAAGCTCTGTACAGTGATGTACCACAAATATTTGAAATTATTGTTGTTTCAGCCATTCCCTCYCTTCCCAAACCAACAGCTCAGCTGTTTCCCAGTGATTTTTGCTGTACAATGACTTTAGACTGTAACTAGAAATATCTGATGGCACCAAAGGTGTGGAAAGTCCAGGTACAGACCAGTGTGAGACAGCCACAACTTCTGCCCATGCAAAAGGAGACACCAGCTCCTCAGAGCCCCASGTTTGGGAATGATGCTTCAGGGGTCCCCTCCATTTTCCACAGCCACACAAAACTGCAGCTGGCAGGCAGACAAAACTCCAAACCCAACAGAAAACGTGATCCTCTCRGAGGAAAATTTTACCTTCTCAGCCAAAAAAGAGCAAACTGTGTCCCAGAGTGCTTTGAGTTTAATAAGGCRTGTTATTTTTAGCTTTTATAGATGAAAATGTCATTAAAAGCAAACATATTTCTGGGATGGGGGGGAAAGCTAAATTCTTTGCAGTTTGGAGTCTTTTGAAGGCCACATCTACTTTCATGTTGGGTTGTAATAATAATAATAATAATAAACACATTGAGCATGTTTTTCCTTTCTACACAGAGTGCTGCAACATTGCTTCCAAATAGATAATAATGTCATTTCCTCCCATTTAAAAATCCATTTATTGCCAGCATGCAAGTGAGAGCCTGTCCTTCTCCTGCCAGAATGACCATCTGAGGTCAGGCAGCACATGGAATCCCAACAGCAGGCAGATGGCTCTGAACCCACTCAGGCACAGCAATGACCAGCCCAAATCCACACTTAGAAATTGAGATAAAGGGAAAACTCTCTATCAGCATGGAGGTCAGTTCATTTCAGGGTCATTTATTTGTCCTAAGGACAACTGGCACAAAGGGTAAGTAGGAAACTTGAACTCAGTCTTCATAGAAAGCTTTCATACCTCATGAAAGCATCCATGAGCAAGGTAGTTTGCAGGAAAAGAAATCATCTGGTGCCTGGGTTTCAGCTGTAGGAGCACAGAGCTGGGCTCTGACTCCATCTCTGGGCACTCAGGCTCTCAGCAGCACTCACAATTCAGAGATGCAGCTCTTCTGTGCCAGTAGAAATCAGTTTTCTCTCATGACAGGACCTAAAGCTGGATTTAGGAACCATTCTGGGAGCCACATGGTGAAGGTTTTTGCTCAAATCCTTGTCAATCTGAAAATCTTCCAACACTCCTCAAGAAATAGCTGTCAAAGTAGTGGTCTAATGACTTTATCCATGTGGGCCTTGCCACCTCCTTGCTCTCCCCAGCCCCTTGCTCTGGTAAATTTGGGTTCTCAGGACTCACAAGGTGAGGAATGTGGAATTTCCTTCAGGATAAACACATCCACCTAGCAGGTCAGGGGAATGTGACTCAGCTGTAGCATTAACAAAGCCCCTCCTGGACAGATGTGAAGGTGGATAATCAATGCTCTTCCCTGGGTCTAATCTGCTGCTGCTGCTCCCAGAATCCATCCCAGCAAGGTCATTGCATGAGGTGTAGCTGGAGGAGGGTGAGAGGCTCCAGCTCTGCCTGGCAAACCTCTCACTACAGGAGCTGAAACCCCACACAACCAAAAAATTCCAGATTCTGCTGTCCCTCAGCCCCCCACATCCCTGGAGGATATAATTCAGAGTTTACTTTACTGCAAAATTAAAAATTTCACTGGGAAACCTTTAAACCAAGCCCACGTTGCATTCTCAGGTGTTTACAGTGAGGGCTCCATGATCTGTTTGCTCTTTGCAACCAAACTCTCCAGGATCCAAATATTTATATTTATCCAGGATAAAGCAAATAGAAAGAGCAGCAGTTCAAAACCTCACAGAACCTGTACATCCATGTTTATGGCTTTCTCCTGAAAAGGCCATGCAATGCAGTCTGCTCAATATGAACTCAGGAAAATATCATTTCTGACAAGGGTGGGCTCTAAACCAGAGCTTTAACACTATTAATTTTAATCTCTGTCTTTCTGGGCTGTCTTGATGAATTTATTCCAAACACCAGAATAGATTCCCAAATGGTGCCAACCAGCTTTTCTTGGAGGCCAGTGGACCTTTGCCAACCTATGCTGACTCCATATTTACAAGGTTTTTAATAGGTAGAATTCAGTTTTTTTGAGAGGTCCAAATAACAAAAAACAGCACTAAACTAGGAGGCTGAAAAGGAGGACAATAGCCTGAGAGATTTCAGAAGCCCATTCATGAGCCTTTGCTTTGGAAGAACGTGGGCCAGAGTCAGAACAAAACCTGCATGTCCCCAGAGCCCAATGCAGGGAAACCACAGTGAGGTGACAGACCTGATTTATCAGTGTCAGAAGCAGATGAAGATCCAGAGGATGCTTCAAGAGACAAAACCCTCTGATGTTAAAAGAGAAACTGCCCTCAACTTCCACCTGTGGCWTTCACATTCTCTGGAAAAATCCCTTTGCCCAGGATTTTTCTYCKGGGAARCTGAGAAGCCTCAGAGAAAAAGGAAAACAATTCTTATSTCATTTGCTTCTCCTGTGTTKTGCTCACATGTGGAATGTGTTTGGAGATTGTTTAYCCACAGGTGATTGTTYCATTGGATTCTGSTGTGARTTGTTTTCACTCTTTGGCCAATCAGWGCCAAGTTGTGTTGAGACTCTGGAGAGAGTCACGAGTTTTCATTATTATCTTTTWAGCATTGTGTAAATATCCTTTCTATACTCTTTAGTATAGTATTCTTTAATATAATATAGTGTCATAAAATAATAAATTAGCCTTCTGAGAACGTGGAGTCAGGTTCATCATTCCTCCCTGCCATRAGGGTCCCTGCAAATGCAATATTCCACCCTCTGTGGATCAGAGGAATGATTTTTTTTAGGAGTACTGGGGTAAGGAGCAGGCAGGTTGTCAGATCAAGCAGCTCCATGTCTGCAGGATTGATGGGCAGTTGTGGAAAACCTTTCCCTCCCCAGAGTGTTACCAGGCAGCCAGAAATGGCTGAGGAAAGATCCCAGAGCACCCAGCCTGCTTCTGCTGCCACTCAGCTCCTTCTCAATCCCTGACCTCCACCACAGCCAAGGGAGAGGCAGCTCTGCTACTGGACAGCCTTTTTTGGCCACACAAATATGACAGGAGAAATTTCAGGCTCTAACTACCTTGCTAAATAGCATGTAATGGGTAGAAACAGTTCAACTCACTTTTAAGTCTGCTTTCAGTGTAGATTAAGTCACAAATTCTCTCTCTGAGCATCCCAGCATGTCCCAAACTTTACTGCAGGCAGAGTGAGTTCAGCATTWGCTTGATGTGGTTTTCCAGAAGGGAGGAAAGAAATACATTTAAGGATTCTATTCAAAAAGGGGTCAACAGTACAACAAAATAGGTCATGTCATGTTAATTGGGGAATCATAAATTTGGGGCTGTCCCCATCCTGGTAACACAGCAAGGATCTTTGTTCCAAGCACGAGSCAAAGGCCAGCACCCTTAGCCAAAATAACTTTTCAAGCAAACTCTCATTGAATAAATCTTTCACACCGAAGGGAACATTTTTCAGTACTCTGTTTTTTAACACCATTAACTTTAACTGTCAAGCCTGACAAGTATGGAAAACTGTTTTCTTACAAAAGTTAACACAAAAAACATTTTCCACTAAAAGGAGTTTTATTCACTACACATTAATTCTCCATTTTACCATTAAACTCTAATTGCTATTTTTCTCCATTCCAAATTTCTTTTCCTCTCCAAGATCTGGACTTTAAAGAGTCCAAGCAGCCAGACATCAGCACTTGTTTATAGAAGTTCTGTGACATGGCTGTGCTGTAATGAAGTAATTATATTAAAAAGAAGGATCTGGGAATAACCATGACCCGTTAATCACATTCATTCACATGCTGCTGTTCTTTTTTTTTTTTTTCCCTACTGTTTCCAAGTGTCTAGGTGAATTCTTGAAAATATTTAGGAGATTAAAAACATTTGGTCACTTTCAGAGCTGAATCAGAACRTGGATTAACAGCCACATGGGTTGTAAATTCCATTAGAGGAGCAGTGGGGTGTGGACACAAGTCTTCTTCACTTCTGAACATTTAATTTAGTCTTGGATATCTCCTCAGTCAGTGCAAAGCATCAGCACCTCCTGGGGAGGGAGTGGAGCTCTCTTTTCTCTGTGGATCCAAAAAGGGGAAGGAATCAATCAGAAGCTGAGTGAATTAATCTGTATACACAATGCTTTAGTAAGTATCAAGGTTTTCAGAAAATTCCATCAGGTTCATTGCTTATTTTCTTAAAATCTTAATCTAAGCTGGTAAGGAACAAATAAAACTCCTGAATTTCTTCTAGTTCAGCCTGGTTTTGTGAGCCCTCCCTTGTGCTGGACCCAGCTGAGCTGGAGCACACCTTGTGTCAGAGGCCCTTGGAGAAATCAATGACAAAACCACTGAATTTTGACTTCTGACCCCTTGGATAACACAGGTCACAAGATTTCCCAGAACTGAGTCCTTCTAAAACCAGAGCAGAAATACCAGGACAAGAAAAACCATGTAAAAACTTCCAGTGAAGCAGAGGGCTCCATATTTCTCAGTGTGCTCTTGTGGGTGGTTAATTGCTCTCCCTGCTGAGTGTGGTTTATGTCCAGTCTGAGTTCCTCCACCTTTGGTTTCTCTCCACTGGGGTTTGTTGCCTTTATTTGCTGGACTGAACTCAGCTTTTTCACTGTATTTATGTTTCTGTCCATCAKAGTGATCAAAACTCTCTGCTGGATGATGCAAAGTGTCTCCTCTGGTCTCCAGAGGGTGGATGTTCCTTCCGACCATTTAACAA
The DNA here is from genome assembly GCA_002167245.1 of Sporophila hypoxantha. Classification (NCBI taxonomy): domain Eukaryota; kingdom Metazoa; phylum Chordata; class Aves; order Passeriformes; family Thraupidae; genus Sporophila; species Sporophila hypoxantha. The sequence goes on from NDFG01000227.1 coordinate 279,865, forward strand.
RTCCTTGTTCTCCATTCTCTCCAACTGCTGATGACATTTTCCTTGAACCACCAAAGTCACTGGAAACTTCAGGAGGAGTCCCTTCCTCCTTGTCTCAAATATTCCTGGTTTTATACCCCCAAAAATGACATTTTTCTTCTCTGTCACACTCTCACACAGGGGKCTGTGCTTGCTGATGGTCCCGCAGCTCCACACGTCTTTTTCAGTGTCCACAGCTCCCTGGACATGGCTCAGCTCTACCTGGGTCCTAGTAAAACATGTTCCTTGTTTTAATTTAGGTTCTAATGGGACCTGAATCATTCTTGGCAATCTTTTATTTCAGTGATCTTCCCATTCTGAGCTCACCACAGAGGCAGATCTGTGATAACCCCCAGGACTCCATTAGAAGCATATCCATTCACTGATGAATTTCCACCTAAAACTGGAGAGTGCAGCAGTTTCTTATCTATTCCTGTGGTGCCTAATTGGTTTTCTATCATCCCAGACTTGTGTAAGAAGTTATTTGTAGCCAAAGGCAATTCTTGCAAGGGACCACTGGGTGTTCCAGGTTGGAAAGGGCCTCAGGAGGTCMCCTAGTCCAACCTGACATCAGATCAGGGTCCTCAGGCCTTCCCACAAGTTTATCATATCAATACTATTACATTTATCAACACAATTTGTAATCTTCCCTGAAAAAAAGAAAACCTAATTAGACAAGAACTATATTCTATAAGCCCATGTTGATTGACATTACYTGCATTAATCCCTTTAATGCTTTACTAATTACATGCCCTATCAGCAATTCCATTATTTTGTCTAGGATTAATGTCAGGCAGAAAAATCTGTAGTTCTGTGAGCCACCTTGTTTATCCCTTAAAAAATAATGGCACACAGCTAAAATTCTTGCACAGAGATGTAACTTGCTGGTATTTATTATCTCTAATTAAGAGCTGCAATACAATTCTCATTCAGTATAAAAGGTGTTTTATTGTTAAAGGACATGATCACACAGTCTCTCTTTTTCCCTTGTAAGGAACAGAAATATTTACTGAACTCTTCAAAATTCTGTTCAAGATTACTAACAACACTATCATTTTCATGTAGCACTGAGCTATTGTAAACACAGTTATTCCACTCAAGAAAGAGAGCTGCATTTCTATGGGGATTTCATTTCGAAAGACATATGTTGGAGCCTTGTGCTGCAAATACTAAAAATGTGCTCGGAATTCCTAAAATTATACTTGAAAATATCCAGACACAAAACCAATTGCATCTAACATAGAAGAAATTCTATATTAGACCTCATTTTTGCAGATCAAGGGGAACTGATGACAGAATGTAAAAATATAGCAGGAGCTTAGGTACAAGAGACTGATTTGATTACATTTGTTATGTGCAAATAGAATAAAGTCCAAATGAGTAATGTATCTACTTGATGATTTCCAATGCCAGSTTAACAAAGCTGAAAATAATTACAAAGCAAAACAATTGAAAGAAAGAATTTGAGCAGGAATATGTGTCTGATGATTGGGAACTGTTCAAGATCATTTTCCTCCCTACACAGAGGAACCACAAGCCCATGGAAAAGAAAGAAGGCTGAGCTGGCAAAAAGCTGCTCTGGCTTGGGGGACAAGCAAAAGCCAAATCATGAAGTAGAAAATAAATGGGAAATTCTTCTCCACAGAAAACAAGAAATGGTGATGATGATGAATAGAAGTCAGCAGTAAGAAATTTCACAAAACATATAAGGGTGCATGGGGTGAAGGAAAATGAAAATAGGGGGGACAAAAGAGGAAATGAAAAGTTTGTCTTCTGTGTGCAGGTCACAGATTCAGATCAGTAAAAGCATTCTCCATGAATGAGGGTSARAGTCAGTGCTCCCCTGGGRGTCAGGGCACCCCAGAGCAGACASAGAAATATTCCCTGAGGTGCCCTGGGTTTGCACAGAGCCTGAGGAGAAAGGAGGTGCCTGGAACACACTGCTGGCCTGGCTTTTTTCCTAAGCTGTGTGCCATTGTTAATGATGCACATCATGATTCAGCTTTCACAGCACCCTAATTAACTCTGGAGAAGGTAAGGGCTGTGTGGCACTGAGATAAATTTAACCCTGGAGGTGAGCTGAATCCCAAAAACAACAAGCAGAGGAGAAGGGTGTTCCTGGAACCAGGGGGAAGGGTGTGAGGGTGTTCACAGGAGTTCTTGGATGAGGGAAGAGATGAGAATGTTGACTCCATGTTTCAGAAGGCTTGATTTATTGTTATATTACATATATTATATTAAAACTATACTAAAAGAATAGAAGAAAGGATTTCATCAGAAAGCTGGCTAAGAATAGAATAGCAAAGAATGATAACAAAGGCTTGTGGCTCAGACTCTCTGTCTGAGCCAGCTGACTGTGATTGGCCATTAATTAGAAACATCCAACATGGGCCAATCACAGATGCACCTGTTGCATCCCACAGCAGCAGATAACCATTGTTTACATTTTGTTCCTGAGGCCTCTCAGCTTCTCAGGAGGAAAAATCTTAAGGAAAGGATTTTTCATAAAAGATGTCTGCGGCAGAAGCGGGGGTGGATAGGTGGCTCCCAAGATGCAGCTGCTCAGCAGCACTTCTGACCTCAGGGCAGCTCCAGTTACCACAGAAAACCCCCTGGGATGGGACAGAGCCATTCTGGAGAGCCCAAAGGGAAGGTTCAAGCTCTTTAGCATCTCAGTCAAAATCCTCATAGATGAAAAGACTGCATTAAACTCCTCAAATCACAGCCTTAGAAAGTCCTTCTTGCCTTTTCCAAGAAGCAGGGAGGGAATTTAGGTCCACATGAAGTGTAAATGCAGGGCTTGGAATCAAGGGACTTGTTTGGGTTTAGATTCACAGATTCTTATCTCTTCAGATGTGGTAGCCTGATCTCCTGCATCATCCAGGTCATGGCAATTACATTGAAAAAAAATCTGCATTGAGCCCCTTAACTTCTGTTTGAGCTATGGAGTATTTCTGAGGAAGACATGCATTCTTGATTTGAAGCGATCAAACCATGGAGAATCCATCACATAATAAATCCTGATAAACTGCTCCAGAGTTTAATTACTCTCACTGTTAAAAATTTGTACCTTATTTCCAATTTGAATTTTTCTGGCTTCAGTTTCCAGCCATTGGGCCTTGTCATGCCTTTGAGAGCTCAATTAAACAATGCTAAAGCATCAGATACCATTTCCATCTGTCAGTGCTTAAACACAGAAACCTCAGTAGCTGATTCTCATGAGGTTTTTGGCAGGATCTGAACTACCAGCAGTAACTTATCTGCCTGTCTTCAGGACTGACTTGGAAGCCAAGTAAAAATGGTGAATGRAATTGGTTTTTCATAATTAGTGATTCTTGAGAAAGTTGGGAAATGCATAGATCTGATTAGAACATCTTGAATGAATCTTGATTTTTTTCAGAATTCACTCTTTTCTTCGCTGAAATGTTTCACTGGGAGAGCTCAGCTCCAAAGGATGGCATTGAAAGCTTKACTGCACCCTGGGAGCTGAGTGTGCCATGGAGCCCAAACCCCTGGGGCACTGATGGAATGAGAGAGAGCCAGACACGTGGTGTGGCTGAAAAGCTGGAATTGGACAATTAACCCAATATGCAAATGGAGCAGAACTGATCAAAGGGAGAAACTCTGTGTCCATTTTGGGGCCATTTTGGTTCATCTTGGGTGCAGCCCTGGCTGGGCTCTTGTGCTGCCCAAGGTGGATCCATGGAGGAGATCCTTTYMATAAATCCCTGCTTTATTCTGTAACTGTTCTAGGTCAGCCTAGGCATCACCACCACAGCTCCTGCAAGTGAGATGTTTGTTTTYTCCTCCTCCAAAACGCTGCTCAGAGGCAGCTCTTGGGTTCAACTTCCTGCAGAATGGAACTTCCCTGCTGGAGGCAAAGGGAGCATACTCTGCCACTGAATTAATCTGCCACATGATCTCAGGATTTCTGCTGCTCACAGTGACCCCAAGATGTGTTACAAAGTCTCTTTTCCCAGCCTGGCAGTTGAAGAAAGAGTCAGAGCTCTTCTATTCTCATTCTCAAGGTAGTTTATTGTTTCTTATCTATAAAATTCTTTCTCTGGCCTGATGCAATCTGTCCAGCAGGTCAGACAGAGGCACTCTGCCTCCCCCTGGGGAAGTGTTATCTTTTTATACTAAAAACTACATGTTCATTATTTACCATAACTTCCCAATACCTATCACCTATGTTAGACAGTGAGCTTCTACTCTAAACCAATCCAAAAGTGCCAACATCACAGCAGAAGATGGAGGCCAAGAAGAAGGAGAAAGGCTGGACATGCCCAGATTCCTCCATCTTGCCCCCTGAACCCCCATTCCAAAAACCCCAAAAATCTATTTTTCCCCCCGTGACAAACTCATTATTATTCTACTTAGACTTTTGTGGCTTGCAGATCCTCATACAAGGTTGGTCATTTTTTCCATGGGTCATAATCAAAGTCACAGTTGTCTTGGGCTCTGTGCCAGGGTCTCTGAGCCCCCTGGCAGGGGTTTGAGCCACCCTCAAATCCCTGACAGAGGGATGTCCTGAATTCCAACAATATGGCAGGCAGACAGAGCACTTGAATACACCCAGAGCCCAGGGAATTTGGCTCTCTATCACCAGGGGTGTTTCCTCTATGCAAGCAGCCTCCAGCACAATCAGGGAAAAAAGGAACCAAGTTTATATGCTAGACAAATACGTATTTGCCAGCCTGCCAGCAAATTATTACTTCAACCTGAGCTATTACCTTCCCCACTGCTTTTCTTATTGAGCCTGAAAGCAGAAGGTACAATCACAAAGAACAGGACTCTCAGGTGAGACTGYGTGTGTGAACTTGGATAAATACTGCAGCAAATACTCCAGGTGTGTTCAATTGAGCTGCAGACACTKTTTGTCATGGTAAGTGTTCAGAAAATGGAAACAGGTTACAAAGGTCTATTCTCTGCTACAAAAYACTAAATGCTCACCTGAGGGAAACTGATTCCTGTGCCTGACATTTGCTTCTATAAGGCCAGATCCAAAATGCTGCAGGGAAGAGGCTCAGGCAGGAGWCAGAGGCATTTTTGGAGGATCATAACTCATTAAAAATCCACTGTAAAACCAGATACACATCTAGAAATGGAAAAGACCTCACAAGTGCCCTCACCTTTCCTCTGGCCACCACAGGACTGATCCCAAACCTTCATTTGTCCACAGAAGGGAACCCCACAAAAGGCACTTTGGTGACCCAAATTGGGTCCAGCCCACCTTTGCCTGCTGCAAGCTRGGACCTCTCTCAGAGTCAGATTTTCCAAAAAAAAAAAAAAAATCAGACAGAAAATCAGACAGCAGCAGGTCAGGCTCTTCTCCCACACTCTTCAGGTCATCTGTCCCTCCCACTGATTCCTGTTACTATTTTTGACCCTGTAACTTTGGCCAACTTAAACTTTCTATTATCAGGGGRAAATAGATAGTTTTTATTATTTCTACCTGTCTTAGATTTATTGTACCCAGAAGGATGACTGTGTTTTCTATTAAGAAGTATCTTTATTTTACCATATCACTAAAAGAGAGAAGTATGCAGGTCATGAAACCTGTTCAGCCCAACCATCTGACACTTAATATTTTTCTTTGCTAAAAAAAAAATGGCAGAAGTTACTAAGGCCTTAAATTAGCAAAACACCTAAGTATAAATGTAGCTTAAAAATACATGCTTAATTCCCATTTAGATCATGGGAAATTACAACCCAATCTCAGCAGGCACCTCCAGTTTTTTATATATACATTTATAGATRTATAATTACAGGTTAGTGGAATAAGCACACCTCAAAGCACGTGCCTGAATATGTTGCTGAATCAAATCTCCAACACCTTCCACACCAACCCTGCAGCAAAACATTATTGGAAACACCATTAGCAGCAAGCACGTCCCAATAAAATGCAATTTTAATGCTAGGAAACATCCTGTGTTATCAATAAAATGCAATTTTAATGCTAGGAAACATCCTGTGTTATCCAACCCAACCAAAGCACCAGTGGTTGCTGCATGACAAGACCTGCATTTGATCTTGCCTTTCCACAGAAAGCAGCAACACCAGCTCATAAACAAGTTAGGAAACACATTTAACCAACAACCCACAACTTACTTGCAACGAGCTTACCGATGTCAGCACACAGGATAAAATTAGCCCGTTGGAGTCTGTGATTTTGGCATGATTATCTGCTAATTACCCTCTGTAAGCGGAGAGGGGTGGGCTGAGCAGCTCGCCCGGGGCTGCTGGCTGCCTGTCTTCCCGCAAAATTTGCTCACAAGGCATCTAAAAATAACTTTATAGACAAATCTCGCTCTGGAGGGAGAGGCAGGGCAAAACAAAAGAGTGTAGACAGCTTAACCTCTTCATGCCTGTGAAAAATGCRTGTATTTTATGAYTGGCTTTTCGCAAATATTAAAATGAATRTTATATGTGTTGTGTTAGAAAGTGATGCTGTATTAATTCTCTTAAGTACTGTRTTAAATATWGTTTTAGGTTATAAAAATTGTTAAAATAGAAACGATGCTATRTAGGATACTTTTTTTARAGAAAGGACTCGCACTGAGATAGCAGCCACAGGACACCTGAATCTTTCAGAGAAARAGAATTTATTGCTCCMTTRTCAGGAGAAACGAACTTCTCCCTGCCTCGAAGGYGCTGTTAGGAWTYRGAGGAAGAAGYTGACACTGACCAGACAGAATCCTGTGTTTGAATGGAATTTATGCATCATGTATGAGGTGTATGAATATGCAACAGGCTGTTGYTTTTAAGGGTTAATCCTTTGTTAWTGGGTGTCATTTTTCGGGCTCGTGCTGCCCAGAAAAAGGTACCCGGACTGTCCGTAACTCTTTGTATTTGTTGTCTCATATTGTCCTAATTCAAATTGTCCAAATTATTATTACTCTAATTATATTACTATTTTTATAACCATTTTATTACTATTAAACTTTTAAAATTTTAAAAAACAAGTGATTGGCGTTTTTCACAATGCCCAAATATCCACACGTGTAAGCAACACCCACCTCAGAATGGAATCCTTTGGCAGCTTCMCGTCAAGGACCCAAGGTGTAAACCYTGCTGGTTTTTCTCATTTCCTCCAAATTCAGTTTCCAGTATCCTCACATCTGTCCCTACAGTATCTCACACGTGCCCATTGCCTCTGTTCCACCAGCTGGATGCTCTCAACCCCACGTGGAGCTTTAGGGCTCTGCTACAACATCCCTGTGAGCTGAGGATGCCCAGGGTGACAGGGTGAGGTGACAGAGGTGACAGAGTGTCCTGTGCTGGTGGCAGCACTCAGAAAAYACCAGCAGAGCTTTCTTTCCCCTTTCCAGCCTTCCCTGCCCTTCTACTCCCCCAGCACCAGCTGCTGATTTCCACCCAACTCTTATTTTATGCACATCCATCCCAATTCTTTTCAAAGGCTGAGAGTTATCTCCATCCTGGAGTACGGGGGGGAAAATATGATGATGTTTATTGTCACGGGCATATGACAAGCCTGTGATCATTTTCACTGGCTCTCCTGATGGAGCAAATCTCTCAGAAGGCTGAAATAAGCTAAGTGGATGAAACACAAGCAGAATTTTATCCACTAAGCAATTCTATTAGGTTACAGACCAAAGGAGGTTATTGATTCAAAGAGCACAGCGTGAGGGACTAAATACTTATGAGCATCAAAGCCCCACTGCAGTCAATTACTGCTCACAGCCAGTGCCTGGAGCTCCACATTAGGAAAGGATGTGTTGTTCCAACAGCAGTGATTTGGTGGAAAATGTGCTGTTAGGGCTAAATATGATCGAGCAGATATAAGGACTACAGACAAATGATTATGCAGGGGATGTTTAAGCTGCTCGACAAACTAATTGTGCTGCTGGTGAAAAGCAAGGCAGGARGAAGCACAGAAACTCAAATACAGGCTGCACACAGCACTGGCCTTTATACAAAGGTCAAATTCCCACTTTTTAACACAAAATTCATGGGAGGCCAAGCTTAAATTGGTTTAGAGACAGACTGTCTAACATGACCACTTGTCGGTCATGTTTGTCATTGCATGTTCATCCCCACATTCAGTCTGATGAATTTTTATGTTAGTCTAGCAGCTGTTAGGGTTGSAGTCTCCCTGACACAGCAGTGGGTGACATCCACAAACAATACACAGGTAAAAGCAGAGTTACAAGGGGCAAAACACTGTCAGCCTCCAAAAAATAAGAGCAACCCCAGAGAAGCAGTGTGAGAGGCAAAAGYTGGAGCTAAACCTCAACAAGGATCCTAAACTTTAAGAATTCCTTCCTACTGCCATGCAGACAAGATGTATTTCTTGAAAGGCTTCATTTTTTGGTGATTGTTGAAAAGGAAATGAAGAATTTGTACATCTTGTTCCCTTCTTCTCTCTTTTGAGCCAGAATGAAGACATGAGCCAGGCCTATTATGTATTAAACCAAAAAAACACACTTGCAAGTCTCCTGATGTTTGCCCATCATTATGTTTCCACTCCTAAGGCTAAGCCTCAAAAGAACCTCAGTTCTGCTGAGGGAAATGCACAATATTGCTGGCAGAATTGAAGCACCACTTCTCTTTTTCCTCAATAATCCSCCCTTCTCTGTATAGCTCCTCTGTGGATAGATTAAATTATTTTTTAAAGCTAGTTTTTCTTCCAACAGTGTCACCAGTGCTTTCCACTAGAAGCAAACGCAGATAAATACGAATTCCATGAGTTCAAGCTGATTTAACAAATCCCCCTGTTCTCCAGCCCCATTGTTCCTCAGCCAGGCTGGCTAACATCAGCTTCCAGGAGTCACAAGAAGTTGCCCCCTCCCCACAGCGTGGGACCCACCAGGAGCTTTGTTTTCAAAGTGTGTGGTTTGTATTCCTCTTTAATCCTCAAATGCTAGAAATGAGTTGAGGAACTAGGACAGCTGCTGGAGGCTGTGGTGAGGTGSTAATTTAGAAGGGTTTATGGAGCCAGGCACCCTGCCTTCCACAGAAAACATTGTGTTCCACAGAGACATTTTAAAATAATAGCCTAGGAGAGGATGCAGCTCTAATATTTTCTCATGTAAATTGCTTTCCTTCACCCTTTTTTCATTCTGTTGGCTGATGCCAAGGATTTAAAGTGTCATCATGTGGAAATCATGCAGACAAACCCTCAATAAACCATTTTMACCCAACCTGCAGATCCTCAGGCCTTAGTCTGTGAGCTGAGAGACAGAAACCAGTGGGTGCTCTGTCACCTGAGCTGTTTGCAACACAAAATGCCACAAAAATAAGGGCCAGCTTCTGTGATTGATATGGGATTGATATTGGGATTATTGGCATTCAGTTCTTTCCCAGGCAGCTGGTTTGGAGCAGGGGTGAGGCTGCTGTGGGTGGCACTCAGAGCCACACAATGCCAGCCTGTGTCCTCCTGGACACTTTCCTGCCCAGTTCCAGGCTGTGGGAATGCATTCCCATCTCCAGAGAGGTGAGCAGGGACACAATTCATGTTATCACCTCTTGCCTGGCTGGACATGACACAAATCTGCCCCRGGAGCCTGATCAGGAGTCAATTTTCTGTGCAAACATCCCACTGGAAAAGGAAAACCCCTGGTGCACACAGTGGAGCTGCACTCTCACCTCCAGCTCCCCCAGCCCTGCAGAAGCTCCCTCCTTCCACCCTGCTGCCAGCAGAATTCCCAGAATTCCATTTCTGTGCCATGGCCAGGAAGGAGAAGAGGAGCAAAGAAGAGGACAATTCTGCCCAGCAGAATTCCCAGAATTCCCAATTTCTGTGCCATGGCCAGGAGGAGGAGAGGACAAAAGGACAATAATTCTGCCCAGCAGAAATTCTAATTCCATTTCTGTGCCATGGCCAGGAGGAGAGAGGACAAGAAGACGGCCAATTCTGCCCAGTAGAATCCAGAACAGACACCATTTCTGTTGCCTATGGCCAGGAGGAGGAGAGGGACAAGAAGAGGACTAATTCTGCAGCAGAATTCGTTCTGAATTTCATTCTGAATTCCCAGCAGAACACCATTTCTGTGCCAATGGCCAGGAGGACAGAGAGGACAAGGCACCATCACCTTGCTGCTCTCTTGCTTGCAAGTTTTGCAGTGCACATACCAGTTCTCTTAGAAAGGAAAAAGAAATAAGGGTTAAAAGATTGTAAAGGCTGTGGCTTTGTGGGGTACAAAGCCCATCAGGTCACAAGTTTTTTGAAAACATCCTTTTTCTGCCCAGTGGAGGGGTGTGGGTGATGAACCACAGACACAGCTAATTAGAAAAATAACACACTTTGTTGGCAGCAAAAATCTGAATGCTTGACCAGAATCAGCCCAGGTTTAGCTGAAGGGTTGCCATGATCTAGGCAGGATTCCCTTCAAGAAGTTCTAGATTTGGAGCAAAGCTATCCTGCAYGGGGCTGGATGCTTTTACCACCCACAATATAAAATATCCTGAGGTCTGAGTTAGAGCCACCAAGGATTTGCTGAAGCCCAGGACACCACAGTCATGCCTGAGGCTGCCCATGGAGCCCATGCCCACACCTGGGGCAAAACTCAATTTGTCACAGCCACTGCTRTTACTATCAGGAAGGCCACTCTCCCCAAGAACCTCCAAGGTTCAAGATTAATTTTGCATCACAAATACCTTGTTCACACATTCAGAACAGATCAAATTAAATAGCAACTGAATATTTAAGGAACTCAATAAAAATTCTTCCCATRGGAGAGGGGTTATCAGGATAAAGGAGACAACTTGTWCAGCCYTCCATTAACCCCTAACGTGGTKCTGGGTCCCAGCTGGTTTGATATCMCCCCTTTCCATGTGTTTCCTGCCACAGCCTGACTGAGCACAATGTGCATGACACATCCAAAGCATTCCTCACCCACGTGGCATTTCAGGAGTCTGCAGAGTCCCAAGCCAACTGTCCAACTGCTGGCAATTTCACAGTGTCTAGACTTCATTTGCTCCACTATTTCACTCACTCATCAATACCCAAAGTCCTTCTTCCCTCCAAACAAGTGTTTCATTTTATTGAAAACGACAAAATCAGCCTGCTGATGGTTTGGTACCAATTCCACAGAACGATCCACAACACGTACAAATTTATATTTCCATTAATCAATACTTACTCATAGATGAAATGAAGGAGCAGCTGYCTGGGCACATATGTTTAGCATCAGYTCATGACTATAAGCTAAATATACCTCCCATGGCTCCCAAAACCTCAAACAAAGAGCTGCTGTTCTCYTGAGATGCACAGCCAGGGTCAGGTAAAGGTTATGAGTTATCCCTATCTCAAGGTTACTTACACAGAACATAAACTCCAGGATCAAGTTGCAGAGTCAGCAGCAATTGCTCACTCAAAGTCAATCACCTTSAGCAGAGACCAAGCAAAAGCAGAGGCCTTTGGGTCTGCCCAGCTTCCAGGAGGGAACTTGGCTGTTATCAGCTTTCCTCCTCCAGGGAGCCTCCGTGGATGTCAGGGCTCAGCCCTGTGCAGCAGACTCCAAACAGCATCACTGCTGTAACATTTCCTGGCACATTTTGGGGTGGGCTCAAATTCAGCAGAGCAGGAGAAGAGAGGTGAGGTGGGGATGGGAGSTGTCAGAGGGCTGTGGGAGGGCCTGACTGACCAGACAGGGAACAAGGCATTATTTCAGCCCACTGCCCAAGGGAGATGTGGGGCACAAGGAGCACAGTCCCCAAATTCCACTCTCATTTAAAAACCAGCATGCCACAAGGTGTGCTCAGCTCATCTGTTGCAATAAGGTAGAAAAATTATATWGAAAGKCTTTATAAAATCAGGCYTGCTCTGTTAAAGTCAGTGCAAGTTCCCATGTGAAAGCAATCCTGGTGTGAGCAGTTCATTAATATAACAATCTATTCCTGGGTGAAAAACAACTTAAACCTGTATAAACYGTTTTTACACCATTAGATAGAAAAATAAAAACTATCTCTCACTAACAACTCTTCCTGCAAGTACGCACCAAGAGTTTGAGTGAGCAATCAATACAGAATAACAACTTGTTGCTAACCAATAAAGTGATTGGCAAGARAGCTCCTGACCAATTGGAGTCCCACATGAGGTCTCTAAAGCTGTATAAAATGGAGTTATGTGACTAAAGAATGGGCTTTTTCCACCATGAAGAAAGTGGAGTCCTGTGTGATTTATTCCCTCATTCATSCTTCACCCCAAAGGTTTGGTAATTTAGAACAATGTTGTCTTTCTGAAGGACAGCCAGGAAACCCAACAGACCAAAGTGCCCGTGATTGTCACGTGCATTTAAGAAAACACATCGCCTAATAACCAGGTAGGATAAAAGGATAAAAGACATGAACCATAGCTATGCCTTAAATCTGTGCACTCAGTGAGGCAAATACTGAGATTTCAACTTGCAAGTCCATTTTTCAAACTCAAGCCTTCCCCTTAGGAATATCCACCAAGACCTTGCTTGCTTTAAAATCATTTCTTCTGAAGTGCAGGCTTGAATGCACTGCCCAGATTCACAGTTTGAGCATCTGATGGGCTGCTCAGTATTTTGAAGATGATAATCCATCTTAAAACTGAAGAGCCAAACTGCTCACACCCTCAGAAGAGAGCAGAGCACACATTTGGAGGAATCCCCATTCCCTCTCAGCAGCAGAAGCCTTGAKGAACCCCTGGCCTGGCTCACAGCAGAATTGCAAGGCTCAGGTCTGCATTATCTGCAAAGTGCTTGGAAACTCTTCTATCACAGCTTTAAATAAATACCAAGGATTGTTGTTGTATTACTGGCACAGATTCCCCAGGTTGTGTGTCAGAACCCAGGACATTGCTCTGGCTGCCCTGGAGGGCTCCAGACCCTGGCAGGGGACTCAGAGACCTTGGCACAGAGTCAAAAACACCTGTGCCTTTGATTTTAGCCCATGGAAACAATTCCCAACTTTGTGTGAGGAGTTACAAGCCACAAGGGTCTGAGTAGAATGACAGTGAATTTGTCACAGGGTGAAAAAGTAGAATTTTGGGATATTTAGAATGAGAGTTCAAGAGGAACGATGGAGGAATCTGGGTGTATCCTGTCCTCCTTCTTCTTCTTGTCCTCCATCTTCTGCTGGGATGGTGGCACTTCTGGATTGGTTTAGAGTAGAGACAGACTGTCTGACATAGGTGATAGGTATTGGAAAATTATTGTAAATAAAGTACAGGTAGTTTTTAGTATAAAAAGCCAACAGCACCCCAAGGGCTGGGACTGTGCCACAGCCCGACCTGCTGGACAGATCTCAGCAGGTCAGAGAGAGAATGTGATAGATAAGAGAAAATAAACAACCTTGAGAAGGAGAGCCAGGGAATTCTGGCTTCTTCTTCAGTCTCAGGGCTGGGAAAAAGAGACTTTCTGACACCTCAGGGTCACCTCCACACCAGAGACCTCRTCAGGTGTGGGTGTCCTGGACAAGACTCTGAGCAAGATGAAGATGTCCCTGCTCATTGCAAGGGAACTGGAATGAGATGGCCTTTAAGATCTCTTCTAACACAAACTATTCTGTGATTCCCTGACACTTTCCCTGTGCTTTCAGACAGGCTGTGGGACTCTCCACATCCCACATTGTCTGTGTCAAAGGGAGAAACCTTTCTTCCCTTACTGGATTACTCGAATTTCTTCGCTTAAATCAACACTCATCAGCTTTTCTGTGGTTGTAGGAGCTGCTCAATGACATCCCTGCTGATCCTGGCTCCCTCCCAGTGTCAGAAGCAGAGATGGGGAGCAGCTCCTGCTAATGCAGGGCTCCATCCTGCATGGGAAACAAAAGTTTGGAGCCCAAATCCTGCACCTSYCAAAGGCTTTGTGCCCCTGGCCTGAGGAGCACAGCCCAGGCTGGAGGAGCTTCACCTGCCCCACGTATTGCACCTCCCTTYTATTCTGTCCCTCCCTCTTTTACAGTGGTAGGTGGGAAAAACAGAAGAACAATCTCACATTGACATCAGAAGCCATCAATCATCTGCTAAAAACAGATGAATAATAGAACAAAAAGGAGAAAGAGAGAGAGAAAAGGGTCAAGGCTGGTCCTTCAGAATGAAAATGCCTGTCCTGGTGAAATATACTGTAAATTAGTCTGAGACAAGGGAATTTGGAGCCAGCAGGATCTCCAAAGCTCACTTAATATCAACTCCAGAAACATTACRCTAATGGGTTTTTAAATATGATTTACAGGATGCTCTATCTGGGAGCATGGAATGAATGGAGGAAAATGAAGAGCTGACYTGGCATGAGTGATGTGCTCTGGGATGTGCTCCTCTGCTGAGGAGGAGAAGTGGGGTGGAAGGGAAGAGAAGCATTTTGAGGGCAGCACAGCTTGCAGGTGGGTGGCCACCCCTGCACCTTGGAAATGCCACTCCAAGTGCCCAGTCTGCAGATCAGAGCARAGGGGATTTAGGCACACACTTCCCATCAGCAAACACAGTTTGAATATTTGGAAACCYGCACCCAATGGAGTTTTAATGACCTGGACCCCACACACACAGCCTAACTTCAAGGGACAAAGTCCTAAACTTCTTTTGGGGTGTGTGAGATTGAACCACAAACACCTCTGTGCAGGGATGCAATTGTGCATGGACTTCTGTGCTCCCTGATAAAAACTCCCTAAATACATGAAACCCCCTAAATACATTAAACAAAACCCCCCAAATACATTAAACATCTCTATCAGGATTAATCCCAAGTGGYTCAAAGGGGGAAGATGAAGAAGGCCTCTGCATAGGCTGAATCCCCTCAGAGGGATGGAGGAAAATCCCCTCCCAGCAGCACCAGGTGTTCTTTTACCAGCACAAAAGGTGTTCTTTTACCAGCATTGGAAGGGAATTTTGGGTGGAGAGCAAAAAAGCTGCTACCTAMAACAAGAGCCCAGCCCTTGGAGGTACAGGACTTGTCAGTTTAATAGTTCATTTTTTAATTAAAACATCCTTCTAGAGAGAAAATAAATACTTGCTCATYTTCATGCTCTGTTTCTAATCTGGGTCGATTAAGAGGGTAACCAAATAAAACAAACAGAAATAACACCTCTGTAACAATTTYCTACAGCATCATCATGTGATTCTGACAATGTATTTCAAATTATTAACAACTCTTAGCAGCTCTATTCATCATCATCTTYGGTGTCAAGATACTTCAAGAATCAAGTGAGCTTTTAATGAGCTCTCAGCCTGAAAGAGGAAAGGAAACATATACCCAGTGCATAGTGCTTTAATGATCACCTAATTCCTTTTATTGTATCTCCTGTTATGATTTATGAATTAGGCAGAGAGAGCAGAGACAGCTGAAAAACACTTGTGTACACAATATCCAGAATGAGACAAACTTGCATTKATATAGCTTGACATATATTATATGTATTTATATATATACTTCTATATCCACATATAATATATAAAAATATATATTATATATGCACATAGAAATATATAAAAATATAAAATATAGAAATATATATAAAATATAATATATATTTTTATATGCTATATTATATTATATATGCATATATAAAAATATATGGTTTTACATCTATTTCTCTATGCATATATAATATATTTTATATAATGTTAAATTATATATATGCATATATGCATATATAAAATATATATGCATATAATATATATGTTTATATATAATATATATTATATAAAATATAATATATATAATATATATAATATATAAAATATATAATATATATAATATATATTTATATATAATAATATATATTATAAATTATATCTATTATATATTTTAATATAAAAATATATATAAAATATATTTTTAATATATATGTCTGGATTTTATACATAACACTGGAGATTCATGCTGACATTTGTTTTCCCTCATAAGCCCAAGATGTTCTCGCTGCACAAGTGGCTGTGTAATTATGGATTTGTCATATTGATTTAAACTCCTCCAGCCTTTGTGTTTTACAGCAACACAAAGAAAACAGCTCAGAAAGGTGGTTCTGTGGCTCTGGGGGTATTAATGAGCTGTTCCTCACGGGCTCTGCCTCTCTCCCTCCCTGACCCCAGCTCACACCCCCCAGTGAAATGATTTCCATCTGTTGGCAGCACAGGGGACAAGAGGCACTGGATGTTTCACAAATGCAGCTGACCCCTCYGACCCTCTCGGTGTAAGCACTTAAAACTTGCTCTCACTTTTTATTTCCCCCGCAGTCATATCCCRTGAATAAAGGGAACAATTTCCTTTCTGAGGCAATGGTATCACCCTGAGTTAGGKGGATATTCCCTGCAGATGCCTGTGGCAGGGTTTGAGGAGTGATTGGTGATTTCTCAGTGTCCTCCTGGAGACCCTGCAAAGAGCCTGGAGCTGCAGTGCAGCACCACACTGGGCYCTGTGGAGCACCAGGGCTCAGGAATCCAGCACAGGGAATAAAACAAAGAGCCACAGCTCGGCACACATCTGAAATAAAACCTTCCCTTTGTAGAGAATAGCACAGACTGAGGCTTTGTGGACGTGCTGGGATACAGGAACAGATGTGTGGTGTCACACCTTGCAGGGCAGGAGCTGGGTGGAGGGCAGGGAGAACCCAGGGSTGAGTGTGCTGTGGGCAGCACCTGCCCAAAAAACTGATCCCCTGGCCAGAAAACCTGCCTTGTGTCCCCGATGACTTGGGAGGAGCAAAAAACGGGGATGGACACCTCCAAGATATCTGTGGAGAGACTTTCCCCAACAAACCTGTGCGTTCCCAAAAACTGAGGAGATGATCCCTTGGCCGAGAAAACCTGCCCTTGTGTCCTCAGTGACTTGGGCGCAGAGCAAAACGGGAATGAAGCACCCCCAAGATGTCTCTGGAGAGACTTTTCCCCCAAAAAATGTGACTCCCTAAAAGCTGAAAAGCTGATGCCTTGGCCAGAAATCTATCGCCTGAGTTACCCATGACCTGGGGGACAGCAAAAACAGGGCAATGCACACCCCAGGTATGTCTTTGGAGAGACCTTCCCAACAAACTCGCGGACTCCACAAAAATTGAGAAGCTGATGCCTATGCAGGAAACCTGCCCTTGTTCCTCATGACTGGAGAGAAAAATCAGGGGGAGATGACAGCCCAAGATGTCTCTGGAGAGACCTTTCCAACAAACTGTGGCTCCCAAAGACTGATCCCTTGGCCAGGAAACCTGCCCTTGTGTCCCTCATGATGTGGGGAGAGCAAAATCAGGGGAATAGGCACCCAGGAATGTCTCTGGAGAGACTTTCCCCAACAAAATTTGTGGCTCCCAAAACCTGATCCCTTGGCCAGGAAATTCAGCCGCCTATGTCCCCTGACTTGTGGAGAGCAAAAGCAGGGGATGGACACCCCCAAGATGTCTTTAGAGAGACCTTCCCAACAAACACTGTGGCTCCCAAAATTGAAAAGCTGATCCCTTGTCCGGAAAAATCTGCCCTTGTGTCCTGCATGATTGGGGGAAGTGGAATTTTGCAAAAAGGGGCATTGGCACCCCCAAGTATGTTCTGGACAGACCTTCCCCAACACACTGTGGCTCCCAAAACCTGAAAGCTGATCCCTTGGCCAAGAAACCTGCTCCTGTGTCCCCATGACTTGGGAAGAGCAAAAGGGGCAATGGGCACCCCCAAGAATATCTCTGAGAGGAAACCGTTCCCCAAAAAAATGTGGCTCTAAAAGCTGAAAGCTGATCCCTTGGCCAGTCGAATATCCTATCGCCTGAATACCCATGACAGCTGGGGACAGCAAAAACAAGGGCAATGGACACCTACCCCAGATGTCTTTAGAGAGACCTTCCCGCAACAAACTCGTGGCTCCCAAATTGAAAAACTGATCCCTTGGCCAGGAAAACTGTCCTTGCGTGTCTCAATGACTTGGGGAGAGCAAAAACAGGGCAATGGGGCACCCCCAGGATGTCTTTGGGAGAGCACTTTCCCAACAAACTGTGGACTCCAAAATCTGAAAGCTGAAATTCTGACCGAGGAAAATCTGCTCCTGAGTCCCAATGAACTTGGAGGAGTAGCTAAAAACAGGGCAATGGGTACCCCCAAATGTCTCTGGCAGGGACTTTCCGCCAACAAAATGTGGTTCCCCGAAAACCTGAAACGCTGTTAGGAAACCTGCCCTTGTGTCCCCATGACTTGAGGAGAGCAAAATCAGGGGGATGGACACCCCCAGGATGTCTCTGGAATCCCTCCAGGGTAGATTGTGATTCTCCCACAGGCTGGATTCTCCCTAGGTGATGTCTGATGTCAGCTTGCAGATGACAAATTAAATTGCCTCTCTCATCCCAAACATAAATTTGGGATCCAACAAATTGAAGCCTATTTTTACATAATTATTTATATAAAAATTTTAAAATATATAACATATATAATTATCTGTATTTATATAGTTGTTTATATTATAATATATAATATAATGAAAATAATATATAATGAAATATAATAACATATAATAATATATTATGTTATAATTACATTATATATATAATTTACATTATTACATAAGCTACATATCTGTCATGTTTTTCCAATGGCCTGGCAGTAACAGCAAATGCCCTCTCACCTTTACCTTCCAAATGCCAGCTCCAGCAGAACAGTCTAGAATGTTTGCTCCTTTCCCACCAAGCACTGTAATTCCTCCAAAATTCAGTCCAGCACCTTCACAAGTGCAGTTACACTTTTCTTATCAGGAATAACCTGCCCAGCAATAAAATTTGTAATAGCTTCAAGCCTAAAGGAACACTTTGAAGTGTGAGTCATTTTTATCTGTGCYCTGCTCTGGTACCTGGCAATGAGGGAGACATTTCCCACTGCTTCCATCCCTTCTGTTTTACCTGGTGTTTTTTCAACAAGCCCTCTCTGCCAACTATTCTGCTGAAAGCAGTCAAATATAAAATAAATTATGGACTTTGCTGATTGTGCAGGAATCAAAACACAGCCTGAAACACCCCCTGAAAGTAATGGGTAGCAGGTTGACAAACCACCCCGCGAGAGAGAGTGGAGACAGACACAGCTGGCATGGATTTGGACATGATCCGCTTGAAAAGCAAGCAAAGGAAAATCAGTAGGACTGGTGCAATGTGATCAGTTATCGCTGGCACTGGCTCTCACATGAAAAATTGACACATATTGATGCCGTGGTAATCAGAATCCTCAGCTGGCAATATTCTCTGAAAGCAGTTAAAATAGTAAATAAAATATGGACTTTGCTGATTTGTTCAGGAATCAACAACCACCACCTGAAACACCGCTGAAGTAATGGTGGCACCTAGAAAACCGGCACCCCAAAATGGAAGCTTTTTGGGCGCAGACACAGCTGATGGGAGTTTGAGCATGATCACTTGGAAAGCAGGCAAGGTAAAATCGTAGGCATTGTTCAAAGTGATCAGTTAAGCTAACATTGCTCTCACGTGAAAAAATCTGACACAGTATTGGATGCCTGTAATCGCAGAATCCTCACTGCAAATATCTCTGGGAGGAGGGGGAGGAAGGGTGGAGGAGGGAGGGTGAGTGGGAGGGTGGGGAGAGAGAGGTGGAGTGGGAGGGCTGGGGTTGCTGGATTGTGCAGGAGTCAAACACCACCTGAAACAACCCTGAAGTAGATGGGTACAGCCCAGAACCTCACCCGCAAAATGAGAACGCACAGCTGGATGTGATTTGGGACATGATCC
>NDFG01000227.1:299533-346886 GCA_002167245.1 Sporophila hypoxantha
AAAGAGAGAGATCTCCCTCTTTTAACAGTGGTAAGGTGGAGAAATAAAGCAGAAGAACAATTCGTCACATTGACATCAGAAGCCATCAATCATCTGCTAAAAACAGATGAATATAGAACAAAAGAGGAGAAAGAGAGAGAGAAAAGGGTCAAGGCTGGTCTTCAGTATGAAAATGTCCCTGTCTGTTAGTGAAATATACCTTGTAAATTAGTCATGGAGACAAGGGAATTTGGAGCCAGCAGGATCTCCAAAGCTCACTTAATATCAACTCCAGAAACATTAGCACTAATGGGTTTTAAATATGATTTACAGGATGCTCGATCTGGGAGCATGGAATGAAATGGAGGAAAATGAAAGAGCTGACTTGGCAATGATTTGTTTTGTGATGTGCTTCTGGGATGTGCCCTCTGCTGAGGAGGATGAAGTTTGGTGGAAGGAAAGAGAAAGCTTTTGGGGCAGCACAGCTTGCCAGGTGGGTGGCCACCTGCCACCTTGGAAATGCCATCAATCCCCAGTCTGAGAGTCAACGAGAGAGGGATTTAGGCACACACTTCCATCACAAACACAGTTTTGAATGATTGGGAAACCTGCAACCAATGGAGTTTTAATGACTGGAGAACCCACACACACAGCCTAATTCAAGGACGAAAAGTCCTAAACGTCTTTTGGGTGTGTGAGATTGAACCAAAACACCTCTGTGCAGGGAATGCAATGGTGCATGACTTCTGTGCTCCCTGATCAAAGAACTCCTAGAATACATGAAAACCCCCTGAAATACATTAAACAAAACCCCAAAACATTAAAACATCTCTATCAGGATTAATCCAAGTGGCTGCAAAGGGGGAAGATGAAAGAAGGCACTCTGCCATAGGCTAATACCCTCAGAGGGATGGAAGGAAAATCCCCATTCCAGACAGCAGCCAGGTGTTCCCTTTACCCAGCATTGGAAGGGAATTTTGGATTGGATGAGCAAAAAAGCCTGCTAACTAAAACAAGAGCCCAGCCCTTGAGTACAAGACCTTAGATATGGGTTAGTTTAGATTAGTGATCATTTTTATAATAAAAACATCGCTTCGTAGAAGAGAGAAAATAAATAACTGC
This sequence comes from Sporophila hypoxantha, assembly GCA_002167245.1. Classification (NCBI taxonomy): domain Eukaryota; kingdom Metazoa; phylum Chordata; class Aves; order Passeriformes; family Thraupidae; genus Sporophila; species Sporophila hypoxantha. Next base: position 300,635 of record NDFG01000227.1, read on the forward strand.
TCATTTTCATGCTCTGTTTCTAGATCTGGGGTCGATTTAAGAGGGTAACCAGAAAATAAGAGGACAAAACAGAGAATAGAGACCTCTGTAACAATTTTTCTAACAGCATATGCATGTGATATTCTGACAATGTATTTCAAATATATTAACAGAACCTTAGCAGCTCTAGTTCATACATCATCTTCGGTGTCGAAGACAGGCTTACAAGTCAATCAAAGCCTGAGACTTTATATGACATGGAGCTCATGCAAGGCCCTGATAAAGAGGAAAGGAAACATATACCCCAGTGCATAGTGCTTTAATGATCGACTCCATAGTATCCTTTATTGTATCTCCTGTTAAACGGGGGGGGGGGGGAGGGGGTGATTTATGTAATTAGGCAGAGCAGAGCAGAGACAGCTGAACAAAATACACTTGTGTATCACAATATTCCAGAATGAGATAAAGCTGCATTTATATAGCTTGAACATAATATTATACTGTAATTTATATATATAATGCTTCTATATGCGCAATATAGAATAATAAAAATATATATTAATATATGCACATAGGAAGTATAATAAAAATATGAAAAATATAGAAATAATATTATAAATATAATAATAGTAGTATCGATAGTCTATAATGTATATTACGTAAGGAAATGCAAACTTCAATAAGTAAAATGATTTGGCTTTACTCTATTTTCCGCTATGCATATACTACGATAGATAGTTTGTATATTAATGGTTAAATTATATATATGCTATATTAGGCATATATCAAAATATATAGCTACATATAAATATAGATAGCTTTTAAAATATATAATAAATGAATAGTTAAGTATAAAAATATAATACATATAATATATCTAAGACATATGATAAAATATATAATGAGATATATACGAATATATTTATATATAATAATTATATATTATATGAAGTTATATCTAATTATATATTTAATGATACAAAATATATAAGAAATATATTTTTTAATATATTAGTGTCTGGACTGTATACTACATAACATCATGGAGATCATGCTGACATTTGTTTTCCCTCATAAGCCCAAGATGTTGTCTCGCTGCCAATGTGGTCTGTGTAATTATGGATCTGTACGAATATTGATTATTAAACTCCTTCCAAGCCTTTGTAGTTATAGAACAAGCGAACAGCAAAGAAAACAGCTCAGAAAGTGTTCTGTGTGCTCTCGGGGTATGTAATGAGCTATTGTGTATCTCTTCACGGCTATCTGACCTCTCTCCTCCCTGACCCAGCTCACACCCCAATGAAATGAATTTCCATCTGTTGGCAGCACAGGGACAAAAGAGGTCACTTGGATTTTCACAAAATCAGACTGACCCCTCCAGACCCTCTCGGTGTAAAGACTTAAAATTATGCCATCTCACTTTTTAATTTCACCCCGCAGTCAAATATCCCCGTGAATAAAGGGAACAATTTCCCTTTCTGAGGCAATGGTATCACCTCATGAGTTAGGTGGATATGTCGCCCTGCAGTATGCATCTTCGTGGCACGGGTTGGAGAAGGTGATTGTGATTTCTCAGTGCCTCGCTCGAGACCTGCAAAAGAGCCTGGCAGCTGCAGTGCAGCACCACACTGGGCCCTGAGTGGAGGCACAGGGCTCACGGAACACTCTCAAGCAGCAGAGGAATAGACAACAATAGAGCCACAGCTCGGCAACAAACATTCTGAAATATAAAACCTTCCTTTGTAGAGAATACACAAGCGCTGAGGCTTTTGTGATCGTGCTGGGATAGCAGAAACAGATGTATGGTGGTGTCACACCTTGCAGGGCAGGAGCTGGGTGGAGGGGCAGGGAGAACCCAGGGGTGAGTGTGCTGAGGGGCAGCACGCGTGCCAAAAAACGTGATCCCCATGGAGCCAGAAACCTGCCTTGGTGTCCCGAATGTACATTGGGGAGAGCAAAAACAGGGGGAATGGACACCTCCAAGAATATCTGTGAGAGACTTTCCCCAACAAACGTGGGTTCCCAAAACTGAGGAGAATGGATCCCTTGGCCAGAAAACCTGCCTTTGTGTCCTCATGACTTGGGGAGATAAGAGCAAAAAACAGGGAAAATGAGCAACGCGCCAAGAATGTCTCTGGACGAGGGACTGTTCCCTGCCATAAAAATAAATGTGGCTCCCTAAAAGCGGAAGCTGGAAAGGCTGGATGGCCTCTCAATATTGGCCAGGGAAAATCCTGATATCCCTAGAGTAACGCCTTCGACATGCACCTGGGGAGCGATGCAAAAAAAACAGGCAACACTGATCACCGCCCAAGGATGGTCTTTGGAGAGACCCTTACCCAACAAACTATGCGGTCCCAAAATCTGCAAAGCTATCCCTTCCATGGGAAACCTGCCCTTGTGTCCTCATGAACTGCGGGAAGAGAAAAAATCAGGGGGATGGAACACCCCCAAGATGTCTCTGGAGAGACCTTTCCCAACAAACTGTGGCTTCCCAAAACCTAGAGTCCCTTGGCCAGGAAAACCTATGCCACCTTGTGTCCTCACTGAATTGATGGGGAGGCAGCAGAATCAGTGGGGATAGGCAACCCCCAGGACTGTCTCTCGGAGAGACTTTCCCCAAACAAATTGTGAGCGCTTCCAAAACCATGATATCCCTGGCCAGGAATATTGGAGCTGCACCTATGTCCCCATAGGACTTGAGTGGAGGAGCGGACAAAGCAAGGGGCATGGACACCGCCCAAGATCGTCTTCTCCGAAGGAGCCTTCCCCACAACAAACTGTGGCCTCCCAAAAATTGACAATAAGCTGATCCCTTGTCCGGCACAAATTCTGCGCGCTTGTTCCTCATGAACTTGGGGGAAGTGAATTTTGCAAAAAGGGGCATTGTGGCAACCCCCAAATGTATTCTGGGAGAGACTTCCACCAACAACCATCTGTGGCTTCCCAAAAGACGCTGAAAGCAGATCCCTTGGCCAAGAAACCTGCTCTCTGTGTCCCCATGACTTGGGAAGAGCAAAAGGGGCAATGGGCACCCCCAAGATATCTCTGGAGAGAGCCTTCCCAAAAAAAATGTGGCTCCTTAAAAGCTGAAAGCTGAATCCCTGGCCAAGGAAATTATCCCTATGAGTAACCCATGACCTGGGGACAGCAAAAACAGGGCAATAGGACACCTCCCAGGATGTCTTTAGAGAGACTTCCCCCAACAAACTGTGGCTCCGCAAAATTGAAAACCTGATCACCTTGGCCAGGAAACCTGTCCTCTGGTGTCCTCGATGACTTGGGATAGTGCAAAAACAGGGCAATGGAGCACCCCAGGAATGTCTTTGGAGAGACTTTCCCAACAAACTGTGACTCCCAAAATCTGAAAGCTGATCCATTGACCAGGAAAGTCGTGACTATCCTGAGTCCCCATCGACTTGAGGAGAAGCAAGAAACAGGGCAATGGGTACCTCCCAAAATGTCCTCTGAGGGACTTTCGCCCACAAAATGTGGTTCCGCGAAAACCTGAAGCTAGGTTAGGGAAACCTGCCCGTTGTGTCCCCATGACTTGAGGACGAGCAAAATCAAGGAGGGATGGACACACACCCAGGATGATCTCTGGAAACGACCTCAGGGTAGATTGTGATTCTCCCAGCAGGCTAGGATTCCCTAGGTGATGTCTGATGTCAGCAGTGCAGATGAATAACTTATAAAATTGCTTGCTCTCAGTTCGTCCAAACATGAAATTTGGGATCCAACACAATTGAAGTCACTATGTTTTTAACAATAATTTATTTATATAAAAAATTGTCTTAAAAGTATATAACATATAATAATGTATCTGGTATTTATATACGTTGTTTAAATTATAAATATATAATTGATACATGAAATAATAGTATAACGAAATATAATAACATAATAATAAATAATTAATGTTATACATCTACAATTATACTATATAATTTACATTATTACATAAGCTACATATCTGTCATGTTTTTTTCCCAATGGCCTGGCAGTAACAGCAAATGCCCTCTCATCTTACGTTCAAACTGCCAGCTTCCAGCAGAACAGTCTAGAATGTTTGCTCCTTTTCCCCACCAAGCCCACTGTAATCCTCCAAATTCAGTCCAGCACTTCTTCACGAAGTTGCAAGTACATCTCCTCTTATCAGGAATAACCTTGCCCAGACAATAAATTTTGGTAATAGCTTTATTGCAGCCTAAAGGAACACTTTGAAGTGTGAGTCATTTTTATCTGTGCCCGCCTCTGGTACCTGGCAAAGAGGGAGACATTTCCCACTGCTTCCATCCCTTTCTGTTTTAACTGGTGTTTTTTTCACAGCTCCGTCTCTCCAAATATTCTCTGAACAGCAGTCAATATAAAATAGAAATTATGGACTTTGCTGATTGTGCAGGAATCAAACACCACCTGAAACACCGGCCTGAAAGTTAATGGGTACCAGTTTGGGTACAACGCCACCCAAAATGAGACAGACGACAGCTGGATGGATTTGACATGATCCTTGGAAAGCAGCAAGGAAAATCAATAGGACTGGTCAATTGTGGATCAGTTATCCCTGGCACTGGCTCTCAGCATGAAAAATCGCAACAACACAACCGCACACGTTACACACACACACAACACACTACCACACCTTGATTGGGCCTAGGGTAATCAGAATCCCCGACCACCCCACACGCTTGTGTGCCGGGCAGAAACAACAAACATCACCATATTCCTGAAAAGCAGATATCAACATGATAAGAATAAAAAATGATTGGAAGCTTTCTGCTAGGGACCATGTGTGCCGGCCGGAGAGATCAACACACACCACACACACCAACGAACCACACAACCACAGCGGCAACTCCGTGGAAACTAGCAATACGGCGAGGGATAGCAATAGGTAGATTCCAGTACCAGCGGGTGAAGTAAAAATCAGGATGAGGATTGCTAGAGAAACCCATCGATTGCAACCAGTCAAATGGAGGATTTATTTCGGGACGCAAGTACTTAGGGTAGCGAAAATGTAGTAGACTAAACCAGACGCGCTGGATTGGAGTGTTGGAACAATGATACAGTTATTGAAAGTCAGCAAGGAAAATCGAGTAGGATGATTTGATTCGACCGGTCATGTGGGAAGGTGATCAGGTTAAGCGCTTGAGAGATGTGACTGCAGGCTGCCGCGACGCGTGTACAAAATCTGACCACTCATGATTGATCAGAGTGTCGCCTGGTAGATATCAAGAGATCCGGCACCTGGAAGATAAGTCAATCTAAGCAAATTGACCATCGGGGTACGACATGGGGTATAAGGCAAAGTATTCTCGTGAAGCAGATAAGATATAAAATAAGAAAGTAAAAGTATAGTTGGAGTCCGTTGTTTGCTCAGAGGTTAGGTGAGCAGTTGACGTCAATACAATATTGATACCAGCCGACGCGACTAGGTGATGATTGTAGAACTACCATGGCTGAAATGTAATCGCGGCTCGGACAAAGAGTAGGTGAGACGCGCAAAAATCCCACCCATTCAAAATGAGACAGGACACAGCTGGATGATCGATTTGGACCATGATCCCTTTTTACAAGTAGCGAAAGACAGCAATGGACCAAAGTCAGTAGGTACTTTGATGTCCCAAAGTGATACAGCCTGTTATATCCTGGCAACTCGCTCTCACGGCGCAGATGAGAAGAAATCAGTGTAGACAGAATAACGGGACGTATTGAGAGCGATAAGCCTCGATAAGCAAATCCTCACTGTAAAATATTTCTCTGAAAGCAGTATCTAAAATATAAATAAAAATACACGACTTTGTCGATGTATTGTGCAGGAATCAAACACTACACCTTGAAACACCCTGAAGTAATGGGTGGCATTTAGAAAACCACGCAAAATGGAGGCTCTTTTGGGCAGACCACAAGCTGGATGGATTTGGCAGATGATCCCCTGGAAAGCAGCAAAGGAAAATCAGCCAGGGATGTGTTCAAAGTGATCAGTGTATAGTGAGCTAACATTGCTTACAGCCGCTGAGTGAAAAATCTGAGATAATCATTGATGCCTGGTAATCACGAAGTGGTCTCTTCACCTATTCGATCAGAAAGTATTCTTCGCTGACAGCAGTTAAATATGACAATATAAATACAGATATTTGCTGATATTGTTCAGAATGAGGAAGGAGAACGCAAACACTCACCGTAAAACAACCCCTACGACGATAATGGGTGCGAGATGAGGGGTGGGTATACCTCTAAAGGCGGTTACAGGAAACCACTCTAATGGCACGTAAAATGAAGTACAATCGGACTTTACTTGATGTGTGGAGCAAGGCCGAGCTGGAGAAGGTGTGGAGCGTGTTTGGACATGATTACGCCGCATCTGTGACAAGGCCAGACACAGCTGGATGGATTTGGACATGATCCCTTGGAAAGCAGCAAGGAAAATCAGTAGGACTGGTCAAAGTGATCAGTTATCCTGGCACTGCTCTCACGTGAAAAATCTGAAAGATATATTGATGCCTGGTAATCAGCCAATTCAATGCAATTCTGTTCAAGAGAAGAGGCACACAGAGTCTTGTAACTACCACAGCAACCCTCTGATGGTCAAGCATAATTCAAGGCATGTGAAGTAAATGATAGAAGCAAAATTAATGCCACCATCAGCTGGTTCCTGAGATGAAAAAGACACACATGGGGAAATTAAAACCATCCTTCACATCACTGACAAACCAGAGTTTCTGCAGCCACTGGTTGTGTTTTTTACAGGCTGCTCAAAACATCCAGTACATCCCTCTGTGTCATTAGACAAAGGAACTCCAGAGCAGCTCACCAAATTCAGTGTGATTTTATCAGAAMCAGAACCAGGAGGGTTTGTGCTGGGTGGAAGTGACACAAACATTCTGCCACCTCTGCAGCCTGWACAGCAAATTTATCCTACAGCAAGCCTGGATAAAGTGGAGGCAGCTGGTGATTGCCCTGGCAGACACCTATTAACCTACATCACACCCAGCAATGACAGCCATAGCTCACTGCTGCAGCCCTCAGGAACAGCAGTGTCCAAAAAAAAAGAGAGAAAAGAAAAGGTTATTGATGAGGATGGGCTGCCCTCAGGCATGGTGAAAACAGGTGTGTGTGCATGYGGGTGCAAGCTGTCAGTATATTAAAGGAACTGATGACTTTGATTATATGAGACCACAGAGGCAGTTCCCAAAAAATCCAGAGCTCATTAGGAACAGCTTCCATAGCTGTGGCCTCCCTCCTGAAAATGTGAAATAACTGCAGTCTCAAAATATTTAAGGGTTTGATGAAAAGTTTAATTTTTCCCTYAGCAATTTATGGATATGAATCATGGGGAAAGAATGCTGCTGACAGGGGGAAAAAACTGAAGCTTTAGTGATGTGGTCCTGACATATCTTTTAGATTGAAAAGAAGATGAATGCTGATGCTAGAAATATTACTGGAGAACAAGCAGACTCTGCTGTCAGAAATCAATAGATTCAGACTTATGTACTTTGGTCACATCAGACACTGAGATGAAAATAAACCTCAAGAAAGTAATTAGAGGGGGGAAAGCAGAGGATGACTGCAGAAGAAAATGAGCAGTGGGAAGATGGAGGGGACAGCACTGCAAGGGGTGYTCACACATGGAAAAAAGGGCTGGGCTTTGCTCAGGTCCCAGAGCAGCAATGGGACAAGCAGAAAAAGAGMCAGGGCAGGAAGGCAGAGCAGAGAGAGACAGCAAGGTGAGAAAAGGAAAGGTTGCAATACAATGTGTCCACTTAAAACAAGATTTTTGGGCTTTATCCCAAATAWTTTTTTATTTATATAAAGAAAAAATGTAAATTTTTTCTTTAACCCTTTCCAGAGGACCATCATAACCCTTTCCTTTCCATAATTTTGCAAGGAAGGCGGAGGGAAAAACCAGAAGTTTTAATTTTGTATGAGTGGCTCTTTCCCATATCCCTCCTACCCCACCACCACCACCCACAAAAGGTGACCAGCACAAGGTCTGTGTGCTGCAGAACTGATCAGACTGTGGGGGATGTCCAGACTGGCCTTCAAAGAAATGCTTCAAGAGTCTCTACCCCATGCACAGGCAGGGAGACACAACACAGAGCTGGACCCCTGAGCTTTGCACTCCAAAAGGAAAGGAAAAAGCCAGGACAAGAGTTCATCTTGCTAGAGAGAGCAGGATTTGTGTCTGTGTGTGTCTGCATGCCTCTGTGTGTGCACAGAGACACCTGAGGTGCACACCTTGGAGTGACACGTGGCACCCAAAGCTGTCACTGAGGCAAGCCAGCTCCTCCTGATGTTGGGRAGGATGAAAGTTTGACAAGAAAGTCTCACAGWTATGGATGCAAGGCAGAAAGATTTTTGRATGTRGAATCTGAAGAAGGAATAGAGATGGAAGCAAGTTTTGATATAGAAGAAAAGAATTGCTGAGCCAGTCTYACTGGATAACCAAGGAGGCAAAGGGTGTGTTAGTTAGAAGGGGTTTTTATGACTTAGAGCAAAGGATAAACCCACCCCAAACAAGAAGATGTTTTTACCAAGCAGAAAGAKAGCACAGGCAAACAAGGCAGCAAATGYTGCAAGYAGAAAAAARGKCTCAGAATTTTCCACTGCAAGAAAACTGAAAAACAACTTCKAGCTTCAACTGYAATGTACTAACTTTTAGTGATTGGAGAACRGTAACATGAATGTGGTAATTAYAGYAGTTATGATAGGCTRTAGATAAWAGTTAAGGGATAGATTGGTTSTWCTGTATTAAGATGCTSAGCAAAGAAAAGTCTATAATGCATTGTAACCAAAMCCAAAGGGTCTCCAGGSCTGCCTGCAGCTGGAGCTSACAGCTGTAGGCACAGCTCTGTCACCCAYRACCCTGGACTGCTGTGACAYCYTGGATACAATAAACTGCATTTTKRAGAGCTGCCTGGAGYCCCACATCCCTGATTTAGGCTCTTACATCCTGCCTTTCCTCCCCTGCCTTCCCAGTGCCACTGCAGGTCTCTTCACCTTCCTTTGAACCCAGCTCTGGTTTTTTCCCAGCTCAGGAGCCTCCCCATCCTGCCTGGCTGTGGGGATGGAGCAGAGCACACTGCTGTCAGGTGTGTGCTCTGTGCATGCATCCTCCAATCCCACACTCTCAGCCTTGCAAATTGCTTCTTGTTTGCCTTTATCGTGGATAGGATTTGGATTCTTGTCAAAATATTTTGGTGCTTCAGAGCTTCCCAACAGAGGGTGGGTTTTAGGCAAGTGGGTACTTGATGCTTCCCACAAAGCTGGCCCTGGCAGGGCTCTGGGAGCAGCAGAGATCTGGAAATGCACTTTGGGCTCAGGRTCTCCCTTTCCAAGCAGCATCTCCTGAGAGTGGCAATTCCTCAGCTGGATTAGGTTCCCCTCTCTGCCGCCTGTGCTGTTGACCAGGCTTTTAAATCACAGTTTAAAAGCACGGTCAACAGCTTTTGTGTCAGAGATTTCATCTCTGAAAATCCATGAGGAGCTGCTGCCTGTTGTGCTGGGGTGGTTTTGTGACAGCCCCAGTGCAATCCCCGTGCCCTGCAGTATGTCTGATTTCTTCTGACCAGAGTGTTTGCAAATGACACCAGTTCCTTACATCAAGACAATAATTCAAGGTAAGACTGAGCCAAGCCCCAAGCCAGCAGGTCAGGGAGGGGATGCCCATTTCCACAGGGCCTTTGATCTTTGCTGCTTGACCTTGCTTTTGGCAACCTTGGGAGGTCAGGGAAATTGTCTGGGGAGCCCCAGAGCCTATAGATTTCCTCATCAGGGGCAGGCCATGGGCATTGTCATGGTAATAYCAGAGCCCTGAAGGCTTGTGAGGTGTTCCAGCCCTCTGAGACGTGCACAGGCAAGGGCACGCCTGGCTCCTTTGATTGTTGGCTTCTTTGGAGGCCAACAATCTGCCAATCAGTTCCACCCCATGAAAACTAAGGTGAATGTGAGGAGACCTCACCACCTGTATTATAATCTGCAGCTGTATTGAAATTTTCCTGGCAGAGCTGAAATTTTCATGTTTAATTTGCTTGAACTAATGTGTCACAAAATTCCCATCTAGGCTGAAAACTCTAATGAACCTTTGGGTGGACGAAGAGACCTCCAAACTTTGATCCTTTTCATCACTGTATTTTAAAACAAGCAGCTCCTTAAGAAGGTTAAGGAAGCAATAATAAAGACTTTTCAGTGTGCACACATGATCATTCCATACTGATGCACTTCAGCTTTAATAATATTGTATTAAATTTTATTGTAACCTCGCTGACATTTACTGCAAGGGAAAGTGCATAAGCTTAACAGCCTTATAAAATACAGCCCAGTAATGTACCTATAAAGCATAATATTTCTATACAAATGATGAGCTATTGCAATTGCATCCAATTTAGTGGCTCATTATTAACGAGAGCAATCACCTTCTCAGTCACATGCTCTGAAACACAGCCTGGTGTGTCGGTGCCATTTCACATTTTACAAGGCAGCTGCTCCAATTTCACCCAGCAGCACAATGATCTGACAGTGGAAATTCTCCTCTCGTTATGAATCAGCTGCAAAATGCACCTGATGATGAAGAGGTGAGTCCTCGTGCACACCWCCATGACAAGAGTTTATTCAAAGGAGGGAAACTGCTTTGCACTGCCTGAGATCAGGGKCATTTAAGCTGATGTGACTCCCTCAACTCCCAGAGAAAGCCTTTCACTAAAAATCTCTGGTAGCAAATATTGGTGGAATTTAGGTTGGACTGTGGTGGAATTTAGCAGCTCCTTTCACAAAAGCACATCTGAAAGTCCCTGCATCCACAASCACTTGTTCCTACAAGCCCTTAAAACTCCCCAGTGAGCTCTCTGTGCCTGTTCCTTTTTWAATAGAAGTTCCCAGGCATTCCCAAACAATTCTGATGGGCCAAGGACCTGCTGGGATCCAGAGACCTGGCCAAAAAAAACAGCTAAACTGTCCTTATAATGCCAAAAGAGGTCTCCTAAGCAAGTCCTCTGGATGTTTCCCAAAGACACCAAGGACAAGGTGATGCTTGATGTCAGAAAAGTTGATCTCAGTAAAGAAAAGATGGACAAGGATACAAATTTCAGCACAAGCAGCAGGCTCAGTTAATCAGCATAAACACCTCCAATAAGCACAATTTGTCTTTTCTTCAACAACCCTTTCAAAGCTGAGCAAGACTTGATGCTTTCGCTGTCAAAGCTGCAGATTTGCACCATTCAAAGACCAAATCCTGAAGGGGACAACTTTAAAATAGGCACCTGATACACCCACAAGCTCCATGGCTGTGGATTCCACACCTCCTTCAGCTGCACTGAGACAAAGCCCAACAAAAAGATGCTGGGACAAGACCCTACAAGATGTGAGGGGTGCCCCTGGCATGACCCAAGTTCAGGATGTCTGAGGACCTCTATCAGACAGGAAAATCCCAGTGCAGTGAAGTCCTGACGAGCAGCTGGGGATTTTCTGAGCTGTCAAGGTGACACAGCCTCAAAGCCATCAGCTGCTGCTCAGCAGGATGAGACAAACACAGCTGGTACCTGGGAGAGATTAATTCAAGGAGTCGTCTTGGCTGGAAGACAGGCAAAGATTTGGAGACAGTGTGGATGTGGTGTAAAGAAAATAAGTAGTTCATTTTCTTGGAGCATTAAGCTGTAATGGCTGTCAAGGGGGATTACTGATATTGTTATGCCAGTGTCAGCACATGTTGTAGAGCAGCTATATTTTGAATTTCCATACTTGCTTAATTTAATGTTCAGATAATCTGGCAAATGAAAGACGAGCCTCAAAGAGTCTTTCTCCCCCCCTCTCTCTTTAAAAAAAATCATTCTATTAAGAATGTTAAATTCTTGGGAGCAAGAGCTAACGTACATGGAGGGCACATACTAATCTCATTTATGCTGAGATTTGCTTTCTGTTAAGCAACAGAAAAACAGCTAATCAAGCATAATTCAATAATACATCATCTGCAGATGCAAAGCCTCAGAAGATTGGTATGGAGCTTTGCCCATTTACATGAGCTGATGATCTGGGCCAGGTGCAATTAATTGCACGTGGGGTGTGGGTGCACACCTCARAACCTCCTCTGGTGGCTCCTCCTCAGCTTTGGGATCACTGGAATCTGGGAGAGCTGCCAGCACATGACTGCATAGGAGCTGTGCCTCTCTCCATGTGCTCTGTGGCAGCCAAGAGAGCCCAGCTGCAGTGTCCCCACTGTCCCCAGTGCCACCAGAGGTACACATCAGGCGGGATCTGGCCTGTCCTCTGCATCACACCACAGTGTCACCATGATATTTTCTGAAAAATCCCTTCACCAGGATTTCTTCTCCTGGCAAGATTGAGAAGCCTCAGCTTCTCCACGTTTTGCTGCTCTGGAACAATCTGGAGATTGTTTATCCAAACATGTGAATTGTTTTTAATTAATGACCAATACCATCAGCTGTGTTGGACTCTGAGGAGTCAGTCAAGAGCTTTCATTATCATGCTTTTAGCTTCTGATGGTATCTTCTCTTTTTTTTAGTGTGTTTAGTATAGCATAATATATAATATATATGATATGATTATATGATATAAATATATAGAAAATATATAATATGATATAATATAATAGATAATATATAAATTATATCTATAATTGATAATAATATATATAATTAATAATATAATTAATAATATATAATATAAATATAATGTCATGAAATAATAAATCAGCCTTCTGAGAACACGGAGTCAATTCCTCATCTCTCACCTCGTCCTGGGGACCCTCAGGACACCACCCCACAGAGCATTTCCAGACATCCTCAGAACTTTCTGCTCCTTGCAGAAAGCCACAGAAGGCCAAGCAGAGCCTGCTCAGCCTCTGCTGGGTGGGTCAGTGTGCATTTCCCYCCTTCCATGCCTGCAGCCACCACCCAGCAGGAGCTCAGGAGAGGTGACCCACTGTGTCAACACAGAGAATTTTTTTTTTTGTTTTCTGGATAATTTTGACGCTCCTTTTCTTTGTTTCATTCAGATTCAAGCAGAAATGAAAACTGTTTGGAATTCCCTACCTAAGAGAGCAGAGTTGTAGCCCAGGGAGTGCTGCTGGGCACTGGAGACAGCCCTGGAGCCCTGGGCTCAGAGACACTGAGCCAAGAGCTGACAGAGAGGTCCCTTCAAACCTCTGAAATCAAAAACATCCTCACTAAACAGTCTGTTTGGCCAGCTGGCAGATTCTAATCTCNGAGCCAAGAGCTGACAGAGAGGTCCCTTCAAACCTCTGAAATCAAAAACATCCTCACTAAACAGTCTGTTTGGCCAGCTGGCAGATTCTAATCTCCAAATACTTTTTCTGTAGTGTTACTATTATGCAACTTCACAGATCACAATGCCACACAACAGGGCAAAAGCCTCATATTTCAGAATAACTTACAGAGTTATTAGAATATCAGAGTTATCAGAATAACTTAAAGAGTCCAGGTTACACCTTTTGCCAGTAGTTAACTAGTATCTGATATATAAAGAAAAAGCATTTTGGCAGGTTTTGGAATGTAAAACCTAGCAGTACTAATAAAAAGTAGCAGAGAGRGTGCTGTGCACGAGGGCCATAGGCAGACAAACCAATAGAAACCCACACAAACAGCAGAGAGGCCAAAAAATATTTCCCTTTGTTCCCCATCCCCTGTTTTGTTGTTAAGGCTCTGTGCTAATTTCCATGGAATTGCTACAGCACATTTGTAAACACACATGAAAGGCAGCCAGCTCTGCAGCCACTGCTGCCTTGCACTATTAAGTGCAATATTTAACTCAGCCAGATGCCACCAGGAGCTAGCCAAGGCCATAAAACAAGCTTGATCACATCTTTTGGAAAATGAGGCTGTGAAGCCATTCTGGGAGAGTTTACATGTATGTTTGTGGATTTGTTTCCTTCCATCTGGCAAATTCCCTCCCCAGGCAGCGAGATGGAGCCCAAGGGAGGAAATGTTTGTGTTCAGTCACCTCTCAGCAACACCCTCTGGAARAGGATTGTCATGACAATCCCATTGTCTCCATTCTCTTCTCTGGATACACTTCAACCCCTCMGTGCCTTTTTCAGTTGTCTCCCCTTGATCCTCAAAAAGGATAAACTTTGTCCCTCAAAAAGGACAGGGCAGAGCAAAAGGAAAACACCCCACACCATAGCTGGGTACCCAGATGAGTGGCCAGGGCACAGGACCTCCTTGTCCCAATGATGCCTGAAGATTTAACTTTTATATTTTTCAGATCCTGTACTGCTCAAGATTTAACTTTTATATTTTTCAGATCCTYCACTGMATTAGTGCATAACTCTGAGCTCCATATAGAGTGTTGGTTAATTCTCTTCTCATTTTGGTCAGACAAAACAATCCTTCCAGGCCTGAGAACCAAGGACACCTTCAGGCCCCAAAAAGTGCAAACAAAAGTGAACTGGGGGGAGCAGGCAAACAGGGGGAATGTGACTTCATTACTTGAAGCTGTAATTGGAGAATTAACCCCAATATGTAAATGAACAACTTATATCTGTCTGAAAATCTTCATGACCATCATCCATATTGGAATGTGATTCATACCTGAACTGTAAGTGGACAATTAACCCTGATATGCAAATAGGATCAAACTTCTTTCTCTCTGAAAAACTAGGTGACCTGTTTGAGTTGTAGCCCCCTGGGGAGCTTCATCTGTCCTTAATGTACCTGAAGGCCTTTAAATAAAATTAAAATCAATTAAATTTTATTCTTTTAAATGTGTCTGGCCTCTGTTCTTCTGGGTAAAGCTGAAAAAGGCATCACCAGGACCAGCAGTCCCTGTCCCATGGGCAGGGGCCAAGCCCTTGTGCACTCCTGTTCCACTCTARAATAACCAGAGATTGGTTGCTGAGCTCAAAGTTTACCCACAAGGTTGGAAGCCTGAGGTGCTTGGCCCTGCCCAGAGCCAGAACACATGTTTGTGGGATATACAAAGTGCTTGAAATAGAGGCCACAGAGGACCCATTAGAAATTCAATATTAGCTTTGTAAAATTGCTAATAATTAGCTACAGCTCTTTTCTCCATCACAGCAGCTGGTGACATGAAAGTGATTAAGTTTCTAATGAATAGATTAGGGTTACTGAATATATTAAATAACAAGGTTTTTAATCAACTGTTTATTGATTCCAGCAAGACAGTTCTGACGGCAAAAAAACCACTGGGTAGCAGTGGAATTTATTTATGGGCCAGTGTTCTACATCAGAAATAATTAAAAATAGATTATTTTTCACCAAATCTAGAGCTTTTTTCTCTTTGAGGCAGGTCAATATGGATTAAATTAACTGCAAATAATAAATTAAGGGAGAATTGAAAGCTAAATTCAGAGCAGAGAGGTGCTCGCAGCYTGGCAGTCAATCTTTGTTTGCAGTTGCTGGGGCAGAACCAGCCACATATTTATTGTCTGGTTTCAGCCAGGAGAGACAAAAAAGGTTGGACTTCTTGGGCAAAGAGTTTCTGAGACATTRCCCCTGTTGTCCAATCTCATGGGAAGGAGCCATAAGGATCCCATCCCAAAAGCCACCAGGGGATAGAACGGTGCTAAATAACCAGAAAACAAACATTTATTTGCTAATTCAGTTCACTGGGTGCTACTGGGAGCCAAGTGAGTTCCCCTAGGAAATTCYCAGGGAGCCAAGCAACAGTCTGGGGCCCTGAGCCTTCTTTTTGGATTAAGACAGCAATCCCACCTTGTAGCCTGGTGTTTGGGATGTAGCCARCAAATCCTGGTGGAAAAAAAAACAACTTTTCAGCATCCCCAGTCAGGTGTCAGGGGTTGTGTGAAGCCAAGGATCATCTGGGGGGTCACTGAGAGCCTGCCAGCCACATCCCAGGCCCCAGCTCTTGGAAACAAAGCTCAGGAGCAATTTCTCTCTGCTCACATTTCCCTCTGCTCATCAGAGACCTTCCCAGGGCAGCTCACTGATCTCCAAGGCCAGACAGGAGACAAGCAGCACATTCCACATTCTCTGTAATTAATTTCCATTCCTGCTTCTGTCAGGTTCAGAGGACCATGGCTGCATCCCTTCTTGCAATAGGATCCAGGATGTCCTGCAGTTTTAAATACTCACAGTGGAAACCGTAGGAAAAAGGAGAAATCTTTAGGAGCTCCAATTTTTCCACAGCTCCAAAGCACAGAAAAACTTTCTGCCAGTAAATATAGTTACCTTGGGGTCTATTATTTTATTAAGGGATATTTGAAGTGCTCCATGACATAAGCAAACCCATAATGTGTATATATATATATATATATATATATATATAAATATATACAGTGCATATGCATATGGAGCCATTTATAGAGCAAATCTTTCTAGCTCTGATAGTTTATAAGGTGGAAGACCTTTAGTCAGGCATTGAACCAAAGCCAAAAGCTTCATGTGCTCTTTAAACCAGCATAACACAGAGAAGATGTTTTTCTTTGGAGCCTCAGTGGAAGCAGGATTTCATGGAAGGCTTTGCTCTCAAAATGGCATCTGTCTGAAGGGTTTGGATTGGTGTGAGCAGTACCTGTAAAACTGTGTGCAGAGGGGCTCTGGAGGTCACCAAAGGGCCATGATAAATCAGATTTCAGTGTTGGTCTGTGGGGAGCTATGGAGTTACCACTGCTGCACAGGGATGTGGGTTGGATTTGGGGACAGAGCATGGGAAATCAGGATGGATCCTCATGGTCTGCACAAGGAGCACAGCCATGCCATGGCAGGGCTGCAATCCCCTCTTCCTCCTGTTCCTCATGGTCTAGTGCTAAGTCCATCTTTTCCTCAAGAAAAATCAATCATCCACATGGGCTTTCCTACCATCTCTCTTGCACTAATGTCACAGTTTAGTTAAAACCAAATGAGATGTGAGTTTGCATATTTAATTGTTGCCAGTGATTACCAACCATCTGCAATTACTACATTCATGTTACATGTAATTTGTGCTGGAAAGGGCTGAACCTAGACCAGAGGCTGGAGCAGAGTTAAAGAATACAGCAGGGATTTTTATTAAAAGATTCTCCTCCATTGCGGCACACCAGGAGCCGGCAGCCAGGCGTCTTTGCACCCAAGATGAACCAAAATGAGCTCCCAAATGGGACCACGAGGTCATGGAGGTCTCTCCCTATGTGATTCAGTTTCTGCTTTCCATTTTAGCATCTTGCCATTCATTTGTCCGCTTTTCCGTCTTTAGCCCCTGCAGGGTTCCCACCCTGCTGGTTTTTTCTCTCTCCAGACGCCCACCGAGGTGTTTGTTGCTCTTGGGCTGAGGATTTGGATTTCATTTGTCCTGGTTGCCTCCTCCAGGCTGGAGCATGGAAATTTTGTATTTGTTGTCTCCCTGCTCTGTGCACTTGAGGCTCAGCATCTTGATGTTGAGGCTAGCACCCACACACTAAAGCTGAGCACAGAATTGTGAAAAATAGAAAAAGCTAAACTTGAGGAGTCAGTATCATCAGACACAAAGATCATTCTACATTCCCAAAGGTTCATATTGTATAATTACCCTCAAAGTTTTCCCTTTAGTTTCCCTTTTTCTTTCCTCTTTGCTGTTCAGTCTCAGCTCTTTACTCAGAAGTGTGGTCCCTTTGGAGGAAGGGAGACATTCTGGAGCATGGTTTGCCAACAGGGATTCCCTGAGGGATCCAGGGCCATCCCTGGCTCATGCCCCAGTCTCAGGTACACCCTGGACAGGGGAAGCTGGACAGGGTGATCAGAGCCTATTTTCCACACCACAACCAAAGAGCACCCAGAGCTGATCTGCAGCCAACACCCAGGTGTGGGGAGCAGAAAAACTTCATCAGAAAAGAGAACAAACCCCAGAGGAGGAGGCAGCATCTCCTCTGTGTGCCAGGAGTGCTGCAGGAAGCAAGTCCCAGCTGGCACCAGCAGCATGGTGAGATAAATGAAGGTGCCTTCAAGGCATCCTTTTCCATCCCCAGCATCAGCCTGGTTTTTCTCTCTAAATCATAAAGCTGCTTCTAAGCAGCTATCTGGGAGAGCCCTCTTTCCCAGAGGTGGCTGGAAAATCAGCAGGAAGGTCTGGAAACTCTCACACATCCARGTSTGGAAAGAATCCTCAGYRTGTTCCACCAGGACCCAGCCATGCTGGCACCTGAGTGCACCTTCCTGTTCAGTCCCTGGGCTGGATGGGGGCCCAGGSACKGGGTCTSTAGGAGATGTGGGGCACACAAGCCATGGAATCAGTCTCTGAGGCTCTGGGGTCACTCCTAGAAGCCCTTAAGCCTGGAGCTGAGCTTGGTGGGACCAGGTCAGATGTCAAAGGTGCACCACAGGAACCATCATGAAAACCCTCTCTGATGATTTACCCCCTTTTCCTTCCTTTCACCACTTCCATCTGATGAGTTCCTGGAAAGTTCAAGGTCAAAAATGAAGAAAGCAGTAAATACTTCCAGGGAGACCCTGCAGGGCAGAAAGACACTGAGAATAAATCCATCCTGGTGCAGCACCTGGTGCAGCATTCCCTCAAATACACTCCTTGAGGGGATTACCCTGTCACCTTCAAGCTCAAATTACAATTTATTAAGAAACTACAGGAAAATATCACATCAAAGCTCTTCAGAGAAGGCAAGCATCCCTGGGCTGCCTCAGGAAAATCTGCTCTGCCTTTTCCTCCCCCTGTGCAGCATCAGAAAGGTGCCAGGCATCCATCCACAGGCACATCCCACCACCAATGCACCTGGGTGCCCATCCCTGCTCCAGGCTGCCCTCATTGCTCCTCATCTGCATGAATCCCTGAGAGCCCCTGGCAATCTGAGCTTTGTCAGCATTTCCCATCTCACATTTCCTACTGGAAATCCCTCCAGCAGAGGAGATGCTGTAATGGGACCTGCTTGGCAAGTTAATTAAACCCACATGTAATTGTCAGAGAGGTACTGACACATCAGGGCTCTGAGAGGTGCATYTGGCCTTTTTGCAGTTTATTTCTGCTGCAGGGAGGGCAAGCAGGCAGCATTWAACACCCCTGCAGCTGTGTCACCTTCCCTCCTACCTGCCTGGAAAGCTGCTTTAACATGGCACAAGGAACCCACTTAGCCCTTGTCATTCCCACCTGCTGCTGAAGTTGGCACCATCCTAAATATTTTTATAATCTGCAAAATCTGTCACTTCTCCCTTCATTTTGGGAACTCCAGGAATGACCATTCTCCAGCAAGAAAACTGAGCATTTATTAATATGGATGATGGATGGAATGGATGGATGGATGGATGGATGGATGGATGGATGGATGGGATGGATTGGATGGATGGATGGATGGATGGAGTGAGCCTGCTAAGCTGTTGTCGCGTAGCAAATAGAGTAGCTAAACAATCAGCAACAATCCAACAATTTTTCACTGACAGCTAATGTGTTGCAAAGCAAGGAGGAAAAATAAATAAATAACCAACAACAGGCCAGGCCCAGAGAAGGATGTGGCTTCATCTCCCACCCYACCTTAGTGTAAAGAACCTTTGGTGAGAGCAGTCCAGCAAAGGTTTTTGGAAATCCAAGTAGATTCTGCAGTTTTGTTTGCCAAAAATATAAATTSTGTGCAATCAGCTAAAGCCCATTTTCCACAGGTTGAGCAGGAATGTCCCTTGGTGGAGGGAGAGCCAAACCCACCACATGGATCTCCACATCCAAGGCCCGTGGTTCAGGCCAAGGTGTGGCTTTAARAGAGATCCTCTGATTTTCTGTAGAAGCTTCTCAAAGTGTGAACASACATCCAGACAACCACAGCACATTTGGGATGGGATGATCATCTGGAAATCATTACAGAGCACAGAGCTGCCCAGGGGATTTCCTGCCCTTCCTGCCTGATGTGGGAACAGCCTGTTCCTCATCTGGGGCTGCCCCTGCTCCTGCACACATCACTGCAGGCAGGAGAGGCACAGCAAGTGTCTCCACACTGTGAGCTGCCTGCTCCTCCTGCCCTTTGGATCATTCCTGTGTCCCTTTGGAATCATCCCTGTGTCCCTTTGGAATCATTTCTGTGTTCCTTTTGGAATTATTCCTTTGTCCCCTTTTGGATCATTCCTTTGTCCCTTTGGAATCATTCCTTTGTCCCCTTTTGGATCATTCCTTTGTCCCTTTGGAATCATTCCTTTGTCCCCTTTTGGATCATTCCTTTGTCCCTTTTGGATCATTCCTTTGTCCCCTTTTGGATCATTCCTTGGTCCCCTTTTGGATCATTCCTTGGTCCCCTTTTGGATCATTCCTTTGTCCCTTTTGGATCATTCCTTTGTCCCTTTTGGATCATTCCTTTGTCCCTTTGGGATCATTCCTTTGTCCCTTTGGATCATTCCTTTGTCCCTTTTGGATCATTCCTTTGTCCCTTTGGAATCATTCCTTTGTCCCTTTGGAATTATTCCTTTGTCCCTTTGGAATCATTCCTTTGTCCCTTTTGGATCATTCCTTTGTCCCTTTTGGATCATTCCTTTGTCCCAAGCTCCCAGCACAGCCATTCCCCTCTGGCATTCTGTGAG
Organism: Sporophila hypoxantha; assembly: GCA_002167245.1. Lineage (NCBI taxonomy): Eukaryota > Metazoa > Chordata > Aves > Passeriformes > Thraupidae > Sporophila > Sporophila hypoxantha. The sequence goes on from NDFG01000227.1 coordinate 321,091, forward strand.
CAGTGTCCCTCCTGCTGAACAGGGAGATGCTCCATGCTGGAGCACACAGAGCCCACAGGGACTGGGGCACTTTCCAAGGCCTAAAACCAAATGGAATGGAGAGGTTTGGGTTTCCAGATCTCTCCTTTTTTTTACATATTTTGCTAAGCACAGAAAGCACAGAACAGTGCAGGAATAGCACAGAATATAAACTTCTTTCCTTTTTCAATTAATTTCACAAACTAAACAGGATCCATAGCCTTCCTGAGCTACCTCAGGGACTCCCTGGAGTGTCTCATATGTTCATATTTCAGCCTCCTTTCTGTCTGCATTTTATGCATTCCTCCTCCCAAAATTCTGAGCTCCCTCTTCTCTCTCTTCCCYGCTTTTAGAGAGATTTTTACAGGCATTAAGAGGCTTCAGATGAAACACAAAGAGCCAAATACTCTATTGCTGTATAATTTTTGGAGTCACTTCCACTACTGAAAAGCAAAATATAATGTCAGTAAGGGCATTTCTGATTTATACACACTTTCTAATAACTAAGGGAGATCAAAAATTGCTATTCAGCTGCATAYTCTGAGTGATTCTCTGATTTGATCACACATTGAAGGTGGAGAAGCAGCAGGTCATGTTCTAACAGCTTTGATAATCATCAGATGACCTCCCAGTCCTACACTGCAGAAGGGAAATGTGACAAAGCAGGAACATCTGGACAGAGCCAGAGCAGTTTGTGCATAATTACTGAACAAGCTTATTTACCATCCAATTGTTTCCAAGCAGTTTMATGCTCTTAATGCCATGTCAAGAGCACAGACAGAGCACTCTACATATTTAATAACTGACTTAAAACCCCACTGTCAGGAGTCACCCAATGGCAGGAGAAGCAATGCTACTCTCTGAGCTTCCAGCCAAGCAGAAAACACCTCCAGAGAACTTTCTGCAATGAGTAAGGAGCTTGAAAATGGAGACCAGAAAGCTGAGGCCCAATGAAAGACAGAGAAATTTTATTTTTAAGAACTCATCTGTTGGGGAAGATGAAACAGGAAAGCCTTATMAATATGATTGCCTGGCAAAAGATTTTGAGAATATGGAAACTATAAGTGAGATTGAAATGAAAGCAAGCTTTGAGATCCCTTAGTTACTGAACAACTGGAAAACAATGGTGTGGCCAGCTGAAGGTAATCCCCTTTTGATGGAACAACACCCTCTGCTTGCAGACAGCTCCAAGGGTCAGAGCAGACCCTGCCAGCTTGGCAGAAGGGGCCCAGAGAGGAGTTTTTAGGGTTTAAAACTACTCCAAAGAGGAGTTTTTAGGGTTTCAAACTACTCCAAAGAGTAGATTTAGGGTTTCCAAAGAGTAGTTTTTAGGCTTAGCAGAAAGGGTCCAAAGAGGAGTTTTTAGGGTTTTTTAGGGTAACACAGTATGGTAATGTAGTGATTCTTACAGGCTGTATGTAAATGATATAGGATTTGTATATTGGACTAGATTGGTTAGTGAGAATTAGAATATTCAGCACAGAAGAAGATTTATTGTATTGTAACAGGAACTTCGACCTCTTACCCTCTTATCCTTTTTTACTTTCTCGCTTTCTCATCCTCTCTACTACTCTCTTTACTTCTCTCGGGCCTGCTCTGAGCTGTGGCTGGCAGCTCCCAGCAGGGCCCTGCACCCAGGCCCTTTGCAATAAACCCCAAGTTCCAGACCTGGCTGCAGAGATCTCTGGTCTCCATCCATCCCAACCGTCCTACCCCCATTGCTCCTACACTCATCATTATTCACTAAACTCCTGAGTGGGTTTTGCTGAAGGAGGGTTTGGCTCATGCCACAAACAGTGGTGGAAGTGGCTGCTCAGCCCCACACACTGAGCAGYTGTAGCTGGATGGAGGCCTGGACGGGAGTTTATAAAAATGGAGAGTGACTTTTGACAYGGGCAGAGAGGACAGGGTTTTAAATAGGACATGGTTTTAAGCTAAAAGAGGGGAGACTCAGACTAGAAGAAATTCTAGAAGAAATTCTTCAGTCTGTGCCCTGGCACAGGGTGCCCAGAGCAGCTGTGGCTGCCCCTGGATCCCTGGCAGTGCCCAAGGCCAGGCTGGATGGGGATTGGAGCAACCTGGGAAAGTGGAAGTTGTCCCTGCCCAAGGCAGGGGGTGAAATGAGGTGAGCTTTAGAGTCCCTTCAAACCCAAATCATTGTGTGATTCTACAGGGGATGGATGGATGGATGGATGGATGGATGGATGGATGGATGGATGGATGGATGGATGGATGGATGGATGGATGATGGATGGATGGATGGATGGATGGATGGTGATGATGGAGTATGGATGGATGGAATGGATGGATGGAATGGAATGGATGGGTGTATGGATGGATGGATGGATGGATTATGGATGGATGGATGGATGGATGATGTATGGTGGATTGGATGGATGGATGAATGTGATGGATTAAATGGATGGATGATGAGGATGGATGGATGGATGGATGGAGGTGGATGGATGGATGGATGGATGATGGATGGATGATGGATGGATGGATGAGGATGGATGATGGGATGGATGATGGATGGATGCGATGGATGTGGATGATGGATGGATGGATGGATGGATGGATGGATGGATGGATGGACCAGTGATGGATGGATGGATGGATGGATGGACGGAGGATGGATGGAGTGGATGGATGGATGGATGGAAGTGGATGGATGGATGGAATGGATGGATGGATGGATGGATGGACATGATGGATGATGATGGATGGATGGATGGATGGATGGATGGGATGGAATGTGGATGGATGGATGGACATGTGATGGATGGATGATGGACGGACGGATATGGATGGATGGATGGATGGGATGATGGATGGATGGATGGATGGATGGGATGGATGTGATGGATGGATGGATGGATGATGGATGGATGGATGGATGGATGGATGGATGGATGGATAGAGAGATGATGGATGAGCTCTTCTAAGCTGTTGGTCCCGTAAGCAAATACCTCAGACCAGCCTAAAACAGCAAAACATCCAACAATTTTTCACATGACATCTAATGTGTTGGCAAAGCAAAGGAGAAAAAAAAATAAATAACCAACAACAACCAGCCACATTTTATTGCCACTTGAATGTCAGCTGGCACACTCTGCCTTGGGAAAATGTTCCCTAATTATACAGCCAGCCTTCCAAACACACTCCTCAGCTCTCCCACATGTGGCATTTACAGTTGCAGYAATAACACAGCAGCCAGCCAAGAAGCAGAGCCTGAGCACACCTCTGACCTGCAAGTGACCCTCTAATTAGTGGGTGCACGGGGTTAACGAAGGGAGAGCTTCTTCCTGGAAGGAGTGTTAGCAGCCTGAACCCCAGCCCCAGTAAAATGGGAAATCCATGCCAGCAGGTGTTTACACACTCATTAATGGCCTTGGCAAAACAAAACACAGCAGAAAAGCCYTTTCCTGGGCATATTTTGCTCAGAGTAAAATGAGAGGGTTTTTTTCCCCCTGCTCACAACAATTCCTGCAGAGGCAGAAGGGTAACAATGGAATGAGGTGTGGTGGTGTTTGCGGGTCCCCAGGATGAGGRAAGAGATGAGAATCTTGACTCCATGTTTCAGAAGGCTGATTTATTATTTTATGATTATATKAAAAGAAAATKATATACTAAAACTACACTAAAGAAAGAAAAAAGACATCAGAAAGCAAATAAAGAAAGAAATGAATTATAAAATCTTGTTACTCCTCACAGCCTCGACACAGCTGGCTGTCATTGGTCATCAAGTAAAAACAATTCACAAGCTGGGTAAACCATTCTCCAAATCACATTCTAAAGTAACAAAACATGGAGAAGCTGAAGCTTCCCAGCTTCCCAGAAGAAAAGATCCCAGCAAAAGGATTTTTCCGAAAATATGTCTGTGGCAATGAGGTGTTTTGTTTGGGAGCTGCAGGCAATCAATTTCCTAGYTGGTCCTGGATACTTTGCCAGGGTTTGCCTACCATGACTACCCAGTCACAAATCCCTGGTTTTATTCCCTTTGTTGGCAGTAAAATGGTTCTGGATGCTTGAGATTTCAAGTGGATTAGCACTTCCAGAGGGYTGGAAGCATTTTGACTCAGGTTAGGAGGGCACATCTGGCCCAAGACAAGGGGCAGAGACTTGGTTTGCACTGGGGCAGGCAGAGCAGTGCTTCTGGAGCATCCCCCAGACCCAGGAGGCTGCATTTCCACCCCCACTCTTCCTCTCCTCCCAGAGGCAGAATTATATCCCAATAATCCAAAAAATCAGCACATCTGATTTCTCCCCAGTGCTGGATGSGTAGAGACAGCTCAGCCCCAGACAAAGAGCTGTAACTCAAACCACCAAACCAGAATCTTCAGTGTAAATGGGGTGAGATTTTCCAACTTGCTCCTATCAGGGAAGGCTGCTGCTGTCTCCAGTCAGATTTATCAAAGCAGCTCCCAGCCCTGTACTTGTAGCAAATCAATAGCAGGGTTATTACTACAAACTGCTGATCCCAGTTTCCATCAAACAATGACACGGGCATGTCCCAAAATGTGCTCAATCCTCAGTTAAACCTCCTAAGGCATGATCTAGAGCTGACAGGAAATATAACAGGTGAAAATTGCAGGGAAACTGATGGGAGTGGAGGCATCCCAGCACTGGGCAATCACACATGGGGGAGGGATGGAGCATGAGCAGCTTGTTATTAGCAAAATGGGGTTTGTTATTAACAAAAAAAAAAACCAAGAAAAACAAGAAACAGCTATTTTGGTCAAAAGAGTAATTTTGGTGGGAAATAATTTTTTTTTTCGCAGAACACCAGAAATCTGGAAGCCATTCTTGAATTTTCTTTTTAAAGAAGAATAAGGTAAATACTTCCAGCCTCGATCATCAAACCCCAGTGGGCTCTGAGGATCTCTCATTTGAGGAAGGGAGTATCAGCTCTGTTGACAAAAGTGATCATCGAAAGTTCGGTTAATATTTTCCCTACAGAAATGAGACATTTCTTGAGCAGCCCATCCCTCCCAGAGCTGCTCTGGTGCTGCTGGAGCAGCACAGCCCAGCAAGGGAGCAGTGCCAGGTGTCCTGGCTAAAACCTGCATCCTCCATCCCTCCTCACAGAGCAGCCAGGGAGGAGGATTTTACACTTGAGAATCCTCTCTTCTTTAGGAGAGAGAAAAAGAAAAGTCTRATTTTTCTGGCAAATCCATGAGCTCTATCTGAGAAGTAAATCTCTCTGTTGCTGCCAATGTAAGGAAAGAGTTCCTGTATTTCTCCGTGTTGTTTTGCGGGTTTTTAAGTTTCTAAGTCTTTCTGATGGTTATACAATTTTGTTAATGGATTTCTCACACATTTTTCATGTAAATAATAATTGGTCTTAGCATTTTTTTTAAGAAGAAGAAAAATTTGAATATGACTGTTAGTTTGACTACGTGTAGGCTAGAGAAAGGAACTTATTGAATCCTATTCTAAAGTGCCTATAAATATAAGAGTCAAAATAAACTACTCTCTTTTTACCTTTAGAAGCTTTCAGATGTGTGTGTGTTCATTTGTGTCCTATTTGCAACACTCTCTGCCAAAAATCCTCAAAAATATCTACTAGTCATATTAGGTGACATCATTGTGTGAGGAAAAAACAACAGAAAAATAATTTGAGAGAAAAGCAGAGAAAATCATGCCCAAATCTCCTAAAACCAACTTGCACAAAAAAGAAAAAGATGGTTTTGGATAGGTAGGGGTGACAGCCCACAAAGATAACCCAGTGTAGTTTGCCAATCCTCCTGATCCCAAACCAAGAATAAAGCAGTGAGTGGTTTCTCCTGGTCAGGCAGAAAAATACACTCAAACCAACCACCCAAGAGCAAAACACATCCCCACCATCCCAAAACACTCAATCCCAGACCCTACACCAAAAAAAAACCATATGGATAACATCATTGGTGAGAAAAAATAAACAGCAAAATGTTGAGAAAAGAGAGAAAAATCATCCAATATTCTCCTAAAAACAACTTCAACCAATCAAAACAAGAACAAAGTCGAAAGAATCTTACTCAAAAAAATCCAGTTTTTTAAGAGTGAAGTAGCAAATAACATCAAATAAGCATAAATTCCCAACCAATATCATCAACAAAAATGCACAACAAATCTGCTCACATCAACTCACAAAATTGTAGTTTGCCACTCTCCGATCCAAACGAGAATAAAGCAGCTGAGTGGTTTTTCCCTGGTCAGGGCAAGAGAATAATACCCACTAAAACCAAACTATCCCAATGAGTAAAAACACATCCCCATATTGCCATACAACTAATCCAGGACTACACTACATAAAAAAAAACCTCAAAAATATCTACAATATATTGAATAATATCATTGTGTGAGATAAAAACTACAAGCAAAAGTGTTTGAGAAAAGAGAGAAAAATCATCTAAAGTTCTCCTAAAAAACAACTGTCACTATCAAAAAAGAACAAGTCAAGGAACCTAACTCAAAAAATCTCAGTTTTTAAGAGTGAATGCAGCATAAATAAACAAGCATCGAATTGCCACCACTATCATCAAAAAATCACAGAAAGGTCGTCCACTTTGGCAGTTGCCCTTTCCTGATCCAAACGAGACATGGATAGAGCAAAGCTGAGTGGTTTTCCCTGGTCAGGGCAGAGCATAATACACCTCAAAAACCAACTACCTCCAAGAGTAAATAACACATCCCACTATCTGCCATAAACTATCAGACTAACATAAAATATAAAAAAAAAAAACATCAAATAATATCTTACCATATATGAATAACATCATTGTTGAGAAAAACAACAGCAATAGTGTTTGAGAAAGAAGAGAAAATCAAATCCAATATTCTCCTAAAAAAACAACTTCTACCAATCCAAAAAGATACAAAGTCGAAAAAAATCTACTCAAAAAATCAGTTTTGAGTGAAGTACAAAATAACAGCATCGAACATTGCCGCCAAATATCAATCAAACAAAATCACAACAACGTCTCCACCATCCAAAAATATATGTGCTTGCACACTTTCCTGACCCCAAAACAAGAATAGCAAGCAGTGCTGCAGTGGTTTTCCTGGTCAGGCAGAGATAATAACACCCTCTACAACCAAATACCCCAAGAAGTAAAAAACACAATCCCTACCATCTGCCATAAACTAATCAGACTACACTAAAAAAAAAAAATAATAAAACTCAAAAAATAATCATACAATATATTGAATAAAATCAATGTGGAGAAAATACAAACAGCAAAAAGTGTTGAGAAAAGAGATGAAAATCATCCAAATTCTCCTAAAACAACTTCGCCTATTAAAAAGAACAAAGTGAATAGAACGTACTTCAAAAAAATCAGATTTTCTAAGGAGTGAAGTAGTAAAAATAAACCGTCAAATAACGACAAATTTCCCACAATATCCATCATACAAATATCACAACAATTGTCTCCACCATCCAATCAAAATGTACGTTTGCCACTTTCCTGACCCCAAACAAAATATAAGCAGCTGAGTGTTTTTTCCCTTGAGAGGCTGGACGTTCAGTTCCAGTGCCTGTGGTTTATTGACTCCACTCCAGCCCAGCAGGCACAGAGCAGCCTCTAGAGGGGAAAAAAAACAAAGAGCTTTCCCCCCCTGTTGGAAGATGAGGGGATTTTTGTCTAATCCCTAAACAAACCCATTTAATGCCATTAAAGACTCTCTGGCATTACTGGCAGGGMTCATTCTCATGCTGCTGCATGCAGAGCACAGGCTGGATTTGTTGCAYTGCATTCACAACCTGTCCCCAGTGGTAAAAGCAGCTCTTGTGTCACTGGGCASTAGAAATAGGAGCAAAGTGGGAAGYTAACTTCAGGGAAATGGATAATTTTAAARATTTTATGGCCCAATAGCTCTAATTAATTTCAAGGAACCAGTGCAAATCTCAAACCAAACTAGTTCTCTCTTCTTTCCCTTCTTGTTCTTTCTCTCCTTTATCCCAGTTTGCCTCTACTCTTCTTCCCARCAATTAGTCCAGCTCAGAAAGGAGCATCTCTTCTCTTGTAGGGCAGTAAGGAAGGGAGGCACAAGGAAAGGAAGGATGACAGCTGAACAAGATATCTCCCAACTCCTGACACTTCAATACAAAATATTTTCTTCTTCCCATCTTCAAACTGAAGGCACACACACAAAAGCCCAAAACCTCAATGAAGTTGCCCAAGCCAACATCAACTGAATTGAGCAGATGTCAATATAATTTTTTTTCTAATGACACTAAAATTGTTTGTTTCTTMTTTTTATTTTTTAAAAATATTAACCTGTATTTTTTATTAAAAATTAGTAATAATGCTAAAGCAACACAGCATTTATATGAAAAGAAAAGTCACTGCTGAAGCTTGGAGTATTTCATTCTGTAACACAAYAAAAGTCTAATTATCCTTTAAAATGATCCCTTTCTCATTAAGGGCYATTTCAAAAACTGGATTTCAAGACTTATATTTCCCAGACACTCCTGACATGACCTGCATGGATAGGGATGATTCTGTGGTTAGGAATTCAGATGCCTGACATGCTGAGTTGGACAGGGGTGGCCCAGCTCCAGCTTGCACTCAGAGCCTGCTCCCACTTGACTCCTGCTCATGGCCCGAGGGCACAACGAGCTCTGCAGATGCTCATCCTCTGCCCATCACTGTGGTGGGTCCTCTGCAGGCTCCAGGTGAACCTGTGATATTCACTGTGATAAATACCTGCAGAAAACTGATTTGGGAAAAGATCTGAAATGACATTTTACCAGCCTTAACGCAACACCTCTGCACAAAGGGCATCTCTGCCCCTGTTCACCATCTCTGAAGCACGTGGGCATGGATCCCCTGGGCAATTCCAGCCTTCACGGGAAGGCAAACATGAAATTTTCCCTCTAAGGAGCAGCAGGAAGAGCCAGCCCAGCCTGGCTCCTGAGGACTGTGCCCATCCCTCACCCTCCTCCTGCTGCAATCTTCCCTCCTCACCAAATGCTGCCCCTCTCCCCTCCCCGATCTCAACAGCACAAAGAGCAATTTGTGTATTAACAGCATAAACAGCAATTCTTCCCTGAATTGGCAGAGCAGTTTCAGCCCTGTCAGGTCAGGGAGCAGTTACCAGAGCAGCTCTGCTGATGGACAGAGGGGAGAGGATGGACAAACAGCCAGGGAAAATAACCACTGTTGGCAGCACAGCTGAGGACACATCCCCAGCCCTACAAATACCCTCTGGTTTGGGGCACTGACACTTTCTTTAGGGAGTCTGATGGATTCTGGCTCTGTCTTCTCACCCAGGGACCTGCAGAGGTGAAGGAGATGCCAGCACCTCCCTGTTCCCATCTCCTCCAACCCCAGCAGCCTCAGGCACAGGAATTTCTGCAGCAAAATAAAACACACTGAGCCTGTGGCATGGCTGCAACGCTCCTGCCATTCACCTGAGCAAAGTAAAGCCACAACCCTCCCTTCAGAAGAGGAAGAAAATGCTTTTGTAGGACTGTAATGATGATGAGGAGTTCAAATCTAACCACAGATATAAAACTTTAAAACTCTCATAAACAGATTTTGAAAGGGAGCCAGAGGCACTGGTGCAAATGTGAGCAGCTCCAGCACAAAGCAATATCAAAGACACAAAAAAAAACCTGGATAAGGAGAAAGAGAGAACCAGCAAAGGGCTTTCCATTTTTGTGCGTGCAGAAATAGCTTGAAAACAGGATATTTYATAAGCAGGGAGAGATCAGGTTTATTTTCTTATTTTATTTGATTTTTTGCACCCTGATTAATTGGTAAGCACAGCCAGAGCACAGACACATGCCAAATGCAGATGTGTCAGGTTCTTCAGGTGGCCCCGAGCCAGGTAAACATTTGACCACAAAGCCCACCTAATTTTAGAGGGCTGAAGTCTGGAAAAGTGATTAACTACAGAAAGGCCAGTGTATTGCTTTGTACCTGGGGAATGAGGGAGCAAAGCAAAGGCTCTCAGGTCCTAATTAAGAAAATGCCTTTTCACTCCGTGGAAAGCCGTGAAAYGAAGGAAGCTGGTGCTTTTCCAACAGTGCTCATAAAGCTGTCAATAAGTGAAGAAAGTGGCCTTGATGGCGTGAAAAGCCATCTCCAAGAAAAAAAGGGGGAGAAAAACCCCCTCTTTGCTGTCCAATAAGGCCTAACAAATCATCTCTGAACATATAAATGGCAAATTTAACTGCAAATTAGCGGTGTTTAGGAAATCCAGACAGCCAGCTAGAAAATATGAAAAATCAAGAGCAGGAAATTCAAATTCAGCAAATACTTTTGGGKTTTTTTTCTTCATCCTGGGCTTCTCTCTTGGTGCTCAAGACAGCAGCAGGGAGGTGTCCTTGTTTTGGAAGCAAAATGTTCCTTTTGGGAAATTTATGCCAACAGCAAAGCTCCCAGGCATGGCCAAGGTGGGCATGGGGGAAAGGGGAAGCTTCACTAGATGCATGAAAATGGGGGAATGTTTTGTTTCATCTTTATGTGSCTTGTTTGTTTGTCTTTAGTCAAGATGCAATTTTCAGCCCAWACCAGRTTTTTTWAATCTATTTTAGGAGATGTTGTTCTTAAGCCATTTAGGAAGCCAACCAAACACAAGAGGACAAGAAGAAAAGTTCTTGCAAGGATAAACCCTGCTTAAAAGGCAGGACACTGGGGATGGTCAGATGGATCAGACCCTGGATCAGTCCCCTTCCAAARGATCCCACCCTGGGGACCTTTCTCCAGCAGGAGGAGGTTTTGAGAGGGGTTTTTAAGGTTTTTGTAGGGTTTCCTACAGATCCATGGCATGGCACAGACCTGGATTCCAGATGTAGCTCTCCCAGCTGTGGGAAAAGTCCATCCCCTTATCTTTACAGACTCCAGAGCTTGCAGAGGACTCAGATGGCTACTTCTCTTCATAAAATTAATGGTGTGCTTTTTATGGATTTCAGCTACAGCTGGGAGCCTGATTCTGCTCAGGAGGGGCTGTTAATACAATTACCAGGCTGCTTTTGCACTGTAAATTCTCTCTCTCTGTTGTTTTCTTTGCCCTGTTTAGGAGTTTCATTTAGACGTGCTGCGGGAATCAGCTCGGGTTGTTACCACAGCTGTACTGAAGGCTGTGCTGGCACCTGATTTATAAAAAACATATTTTCAAGGTTAATAACAGCAATGAAATTTTCCCCTCTCGCTAAATTTGGCATTGACACTTCAGCAGAGCTCCAGAGGACACTTTTTTGGATAATTTTGAAGAAAATAGGCACACACCCCATGCAGTCTTCTAGTCCAGAGGTTTTAGGGGCAGACAGGACTTGGGGTTGTAATTGGGGTCTGGGGCCATTTCTACAGTGCCCACAGCACAGGTTACCCTGCCAAACATAGGCAAGCCCAAAAGGGACTTTAATCATTTATCCTCCATTAGGAAGTGGTACCACATTAATTTAATTGCAAGCTGATAAATCTCCTGATGTGAATACAGTAATAAATGGAGGKTTTTGAGGTGTTTTTCATATTTTTAACTCTATTTCCTCACAGGAAAAGTAAATTTTACCAGTGTAAGTTCTAATTATCCCAACACAATTTTGAATGGGAAGTTATTAAAAAAAAATCACAGTTTTGTCCAGTGTGACCATATTAAATATTAAATATAAGCCACACTTAATCAAATGAGCAAGGAAGGGGGAGAGAGGAAGCACAGCTCAATTTAAGCTTATTTATTTACCACTAGAAAAACAATCAGGAAACAATTTTCTCCTCCCAGAAGAGTTTGAGATTCCCAGGCAAAATCAGATGAAAAGTTAATCTCAAGAATATTCAGGTGTTGAAAGACAGGAAGGAAAGGGGAAACTTCACTAGATGCATGAAAATGGGGGTATGTTTTATTTCCTCTTTATGTGGCTTGTTTGTTTGTCTTTAGKCAAGATGCAATTTTCAGCCCAAACCAGATTTTTTAAATCTATTTTAGGAGATGTTGTTCTTAAGCCATTTAGGAAGCCAACCAAACACAAGAGGACAAGAAGAAAAGTTCTTGCAAGGATAAACCCTGTTTAAAAGGCAGGAAACTGGGGATGGTCAGATGGATCAGACCTTGCAAGGAGCAGAGCTGACATGGAGCCCTGGAGAAATCTGTGCCATTAAAAATTCATGCTCATAAATGATCCAGAAAAGGGCATGAGCAGTGAGCTGGGAAAGTTTGCTGACAATACTAATTTTGAGAGCATCATAACGAACTCCWAAACAATTTTATGATATATTGCCAGATAATTAAATGGCAGATGAAATTCGATGCACATAAATGTAAAGGGAGTCACCTGGGGAAATAAACAATCCAAACTTCCTGTGTGAAATGATGGGCTCTAAGTTGGCCAGAACCACACAGGAGCAAAGCCTTGGGTAGTGAAAGATGGAATTGTGGAACATCAACCCATTGGTCAGCAGCAATTTTTTTTAAAAGCATCATTGGAAATTATTAGGACTAAAGAACAAAGAAGGGAATAAATCCCTTTATACCCCTGTGTAAGTCTGGGCTTCACCTGCAGCTTCATCACCATGTCCAGGTGTTGTTCCCTGGAACAACAGAAAAAGAGATTGTACTCTTCAACCCTTCACACCATTACTGGTGTAAGGTTTGGGGTTTTGTAACCAGTTATGCAGCAGGTCAGAATTTCCCAAATACTGGGAATTTCCCTGAATTTCCCTGATTTCCCTGAATTTTGAACTTCAAGACAAAGATCAGCATAACAAATCTATAATAACAACCCTGTGTCCATGATTGCACCACATTCTGCCCAGGACAGCACACGGTGGTGMAGAACAGCTGGGCAGAGTTCAGAACTGCCTTGGATGGGGCCMCTGCAGAGAAATACACCAGAAAATCAGACCAGAGGGCTCTGCATGGGAAAAAGCCACAGCCACGTCTGCTCTGTCCCTCGTTCTTTCAGTATTTTTTTTCCTTACTGTGATTTTCCTTCTCATTTAGCTCAATCAATCTCTTCTCATTTCCAGGCCAAAGACAATTCCCAAGGGATTCATTGCAGTTGTTATTTTCACGGGACAGCAGCCACGCCGAGTGCTAAATTAATTAGCCATCACCTTCCACTTCCTCTGCCTAGGGCAGATTGGAACAATTACTCCTTTTTTAAAGCCCACCTTCACCCCTGCCATCACCAACCTGCTCAGAGGAGACCCAGCCAGTCTGGCAGGAAGGAAGAGTGAACCCTGCAAAGTCTTTGCCATGGTATTTTTAGGATCCAGACCCCTAAATTCAGAATATGCTGCCACTGTGCGTCCATTGATTATTAGGTTTGGAGTTTAAATTAAAGTGTGAGAGCTTTTGACAGCATTGACACAATGARGGAAGAGGTGGATATGATCTCCCAGGTTTATGAAGGACATTCTTTCCTGTACATTGTGGTTTAATGAAATAGCTAGGAGATTTCTATCCCTGCTCTAGGGTTTTTTTATCCCTCAGAAATGAATGAGAGAAGTGTCTGGTTGGCACAGGCAGTTCCACAATGGAAAGRAGAGGATTTGTGGGTCAGCCCTGAGGCTGGACAGTGTTGGAACAGCAGCAGCACCTCTGCTCCCTCACTGGATGAACTTTCTCCCTGTGCCAAAACCTGGCACTTCTGAGTGAAATCTGAGCTTCAGTGTGCCCAAAGATCCCTCTTCTGACACCACCTGACTTTAGTGTGCCCAAAGATCCTTCTCCTGGAGCAGCCTGAGCTTCACTGTGCCCAAAGATCCTTCTCCTGGTCCGATCCAAGATTCAGTGTGCCCGAATATCCTTCTCCTGGACCACTCTGAGCTTCAGTGTGCCCAAAGTCCTTCTTCTGACACCAGTCTGACTTCAGTGTGCCCAAAGATCCTTCTCCTGGCCCAGTCTGAGCTTCAGTGTGCCCGAAGTCCTTCTTCTGTCACCAGTGTCAGCTTCAGTGTGCCCAAAGATCCTTCTCCTGACACCACTCTAAACTTCAGTGTGCCCAAAGATCCCTCTCTGATGCATTCTCCATTCTCTCCCCCTTCCTGCTCTGCAGTAAGCTTAGCCCTGGGCCAGGTTCTGCTATCGTTCACATCCCATCACTCCAGTGATGCTAATTTGGGCACGCTGTTACCCACATCTGTCAGCTTTTTGGGATAAGTGTATTTCTGATCATTGCAGCTCCCCTTCATCCACAGCCAAGAAAACKCCTCCAGCAACATCTCCACCAAGTCTGGTCCATATGTTTGGGGTTTTATTTTCGCTGGTAGCTGTTAATAGAACAAGGCATAGCTTGAGCTGAGAGAGACCCTGCAGAGTCACCTGTAGAGTATCAGATGGACACAACAATGAGAGTTATAACTCAATTTTAGAGATGTCCTGTTCCAGTAGGGAGAACAGGGCAGTCTCCTACACCAGCAAGGTTCTTTCTGACCCTCATGGTTCAAGGCATGTCTGTTGTATTTGTGGGGTTGCCAGATGAAGGAAGGAGTGATGAATCKGACTCCATGTTCTCARAAGGYTRATTTATTATTTTATGATACTAYATTATATTAAAAAATACTATACTRAACTATACTAAAGAATACRGAAAGGATACTTACAGAAGGCTAACAAGAAAATAATGAAAACTCCTAATATAATATAATATAGTATAATATGTGATACAGAAGATTATATATATAATATATATTATATACATTATMATTTAATATATTATATATTTATTATATTAATATATAAATATATTTAATATATTATATCATTTAATATTTATTATAATAATACATAATATTATATATATTATAATAATATAATAATATAATGATTCCTTCCAGAGCCCCARTACAACTTGGCCCTGATTGGTCATTAAGTCAAAACAACCCACAGTAGAAACCAATTAAACAATCACTTGTTGGATAAACAATCTCCAAACACATTCCAAAGCAGCAAAACACAGGAGAARCAAATGAGATAATTATTGTTTTCCTTTTTCTCTGAGGCTTCTCAGCTTCCCAGGAGAAGAATCCTGGGCAAGGGGATTTTTCAGAAAATGTGACAGTGAATCACATCAAGGCATCCTTCTGCAAAGCTGGAAGCAGATCTTTCAGGGCTGCTCTCTCTCTCTCAGGAATAGATTCCTAACCTGACCTTACCTTACGGCAGAGACCACTGCTGGGAAATAAAACATGACTTTTGGAGTTGTGTTTTTATGATCTATGAAATCACCCAGACCTTTTGGGTAAATAAATTCTGGCTGTGAAGCTGACCTCTTAGCTTCTAGCAGATCACTAAAGCCTTAGGGTTTTTCATTAGGYTTCAATAACATCCACAAATCCCTCTTTTCTAGTCTTTCTTAAAAATCCCTAGGAGATAAAGCCTCATGGTAAATTTTGCTTCAAATATCAACTAGAGATACAAGCTCAATAAGTGTAATATCTTAACTGCAGAGTGCCAGAGGCAAGCAGTGTTAATCACACAGGGCTTTTGTGAGGTTATTTCACTGTGCTGCCTATGTTGTCTCTAAAATACTCTGTCTTCAAGGTTGGCTTCACAGCTCCAGCTGATTTCTGCCACCAAGGAAGTGTGAGGAGCAGCCTAATCCAGAGAAAAGCATCAGATTTCCTTCCTCAGCATCYTCTGTTGGTGGTCACCAAAGCCCAACTTGGCATCAGCTGAGGGGCCACAAACAGAACCAGTAATGGATTAAGGACATAGAGAGGAAGGACAAGGGTGAAAATTAGATGGGGAAGAAGTCACCCAATGAAGAATGCCTTCAGTAATAAGGCAAAGCAATATATCAATCTCTGCATTTCTTACAGGCAATATTTCAGCATGCTAGAAGGTGCAAAATTAAAATCCAAAGAAATCATGGAATTAAGCTGCAAAATTGACTAATACAAGAAGTTCTTCAGGTTACAGACCCAGCAAGAATCAATGCAATTCTTATATTGCTTATTAACATTTTAAAAAATCATCAAAGAATGCTAGAGTGGACATCAAACCACCTAGATTTTTTTCTCAGTAACCTTGAGGCACAATCCTGTCCCCAAGACTGGATATAAAACCATACAGGTCTGACTAGTCCAACACAATCAACTTTGGCATGAGGTTTCCAAAGAAGTCTTGATTGTAGTGAGAAGTCTAGCGACAGGCAAGACCAGAAAGAGCATTCCATGATCAAGGGACTAAAACTCCAAATATACTCTGCAGACCAATTTCTAGCACCTCTCTATCTTCAGAAAATGGATAACATTACTCGTAGAGAAAAAGTCCAGCTGTTGGCAATTATAACCCAGCATATCTGTCTCTTCCAAAAAAAATGTGGCTGAATACCTCATATAAATCATGGCTTTCCTGAAGTCAATGCCAGTTTGCTGCTGCCCAAACTGAACTGAGCTRTATTTTGGTCTGGTCAGATTGCAGTAGGTGTTGTCCCTATGCTCCTCAAGCACCTTAGAATTCAAACACATTGAAAGGAACAAAGAAATTTCCTTTTGACTTCCCTTGTGCTTGAATCAGCCTCCACATCTCCCCCTCTGTGGCATTCACATTTTCTGAAAAATCCCTTCRCCCAGGATTTTTCTCCTGGGAAGATGAAAAGCCTCAAAGAAAAAGGAAAACAATAATTATCTCATTTGCTTCTCCTGTGTTTTGCTCCTTTGAAATGTGTTTAGAGATTGTTTACCAACAGCTGATTGTTTCATTAGTTTCTAGTGTGAATTATTTTGACTCATTGGCCAATCAGTGCCAAGCTGTGTCGAGAGTCTGGAGAGAGTCACAAGTTTTCATTATTATCTTTTTAGCATTGTGTAAGTGTCCTTTCTGTATTCTTTAATATAATAWAGTACCATAAAATGATAAATTAGCCTTCTGAGAACATGAAATCAGATTCATCATTYCTCCTTGCCATGGGGATCCCTATAAATACAAGTCCCCTCTGATGGAAGGGGGGCAAATCCTTTCCCCTCCCTACATGAGCACTTGGTTCACATTAACTGTAAAACCCACATAAGATTACAGAGGAGTGATTCATGGGGAAAGGCAGAGGAGGAGGAATGGCAGCAAAGTCTTTATTAGGAGATTTGGGGCGAGGAGCTTGTCTGGAACACACCCAGACCTCGTGGATCCYCTTTCAGCATGATGTAACCAAGCAYACCCATCTGCTGCCAGCTGGTTTGTGTCAAGGCCCTGCTGCTGCCCTCCAGCCATTCCCCCAGCCCCTGGTGTGACACTTTCCCAGCTTGCTGAGCTCACTTCCCCTTGGAAGCAGGAGTTTTGATGAAGTGGAGCAATGGTAACCACATGGCCTCATTCACCCTCACCAAGTCATCTGCTCCAGCAGGCTTCTGCTCAGGGCATGCAGGATTTCACACATTGGCTCATAAGGCCCCAGCAGAAAAATAATAGACACATGGGATGGAGTGCACCTTGCTGCCTGCATGGTTTTGGGGGTTGGTTGTTTTTTTTCCCCTGAAGATCTTCATAGTCAATTTTCCTTCTGTTTTCATTTGTTGACTCAGCTGCACTCACAGCCCAAGGCGATGGGTCTGGCCTGGCAGAACCTTCATTCCTGCAGTTCTCCTGCTGGAAACAGCTGGGATCACTGCAGCTCTGAGGGGCTGCAGTGTATAGGTTCTAATTTAAGCATTAAAAAAAAAAAAAATCCCCAGACTGCAGGCTAAAAACCTCTCAGCCACGTAACATTTGCCTTGTCTAGGATTTCCACTTTTCCTCCACCCATCTGTTCTTTAAGTCATCAAAGTTTGTTCAGCCTAAAGAAGAGGGGATTGAGGGGAGAYCTCATTGTCATCTTCAGTGTCCTCACAAGGGGCAGTGGAAGGGCAGGTGACCAGTGACAGGATGGCCTGAAGCTGATTTAGGGRAGGTTTAAATTGAATAGTAGGGAAAAGTTTTTCACCCAAAGGATGCTGAGCACTGGAAGAGTGGTGAGGGCTGCCAGAGCMCTAGGAGCACACAGACAATGGCTTCAGGAACAGGGTGGGATTGTTGGGGTGTCCTGTGCAGGGCCAGGAGTTGGACTGGATGATCCTGATGGGTCCCATCCAATTCAGCCTCTTCTGATTCTAYGATTAAAAAAAGGACAATCAGGAAATGGTTGATAGCCTAACCAGAGCTRTGCTGTGGAACAGTTATTAGGGTAAAAGAACTATTTGATATTAATTAATAGGTAATCTGCTGTTATCTGCCTGATCAATGACACATCCTGGGCATTACTCTAACCATGTCTTACTATCACCTTCTATTTTTGAGACATACCCTTGCCCAAAATAAAACTTGACTGRAAGTGTTATATGAAGCTATTCTCTGTACACTCTTTAGCTGTAAATTATTCCCATCCTGATCCATTATCTTAATTTAAGAAGGGCTGCAAATTCCAGGAGTATTTTCTGYGCCAAGATGTTCCTGCTAGTCACCCACAAAAGGAACCATTTAAAGCCTCAGAAACCAAAAATGGTGGGCTGAAAACAAGGACAGACRTTATGGAAAATATCTGAAATCCTCTCGTTAAGTCACTTGCCAGGACCTGATGAGATCCTTCACATCCAGAAGACTCTTTGGTAAATTCCAATGTGTACAACATTGACACAAGGCTGCTGTGACTCTCCCYGAGCCACTTCTGCTCTAACACATTCCCCTGTGAGCTCTGCAGGTGGGATACACACAAATTTTGGGTACAGAATAACTATTTATTGGTCATTATCCCCCACAGTTTTCTAGGAGTTACATCCTAGCAGGATAAATATTAGCACATGCAGTGAGTTTCTGCTGGCCAAGGTGGAAATGTGTTCCCCTTCTTCACACAGGCTGATTCCCAGTCTTCATAGCTGCTGTCTTATTCTACATTTTTCCTTACAGTTTTATAACTCTCCATGTCAACAGTTTCCCTCTTGAATCCTAAAGTCATTATCTCAACAATGACTCTCTGTTTTCCCTCTCCCTACCTTTCATGCCTTTAGCCGATGGACTTTCTCACAGCTCAGAAACAATTTTCTCAGCAAAACAGAGCCAAGGTCACACAGCTGTGCTCCTCCAAACCAGGCCTTGGGTCTGAGAGAGCTGAATTCCTGGGCTGCAAGGTTACCTTGGGTCATCTTGGCAACCCAGGGCTCGTTTTCCTGCCTTAAAAAGCTCTCTGCTGATTCCCAGGGCAGAAATCTTACATGGCCATTTGAACACTCGGYGTGAAGCATGAGCAGCCAGGACAGAGCCCCAAGGGACAGATTTAGGGCCAGAATAAATCCCACAGCAGCATTTTGTGTCCCAGCACACGAGGGAGAGCCTGACACAGTCCCAGCCACCAGACCCACAAGAGGTTTGTGCTGGTGACACCTCTAGCGAGACATTTCCAAAAGGAAAAGACAGGAAAAGACATCATGATGTCCTCGAGGATTAAATGTGTGGAGTGGGGAGGGATGTGCTGTAGCCATTGAAGAACAGCAGCCACTGAACAGCCCTGAGGTCAGCAGYTGCTGCCTGGATGCATTTCTGTCAAGGAAAAAGGCAGAAAGAAAAGGGGCTGAGTCCTCCCAGAGCTTCAAAACAACAGCT
The DNA here is from genome assembly GCA_002167245.1 of Sporophila hypoxantha. Classification (NCBI taxonomy): domain Eukaryota; kingdom Metazoa; phylum Chordata; class Aves; order Passeriformes; family Thraupidae; genus Sporophila; species Sporophila hypoxantha. The sequence continues at coordinate 340,612 of NDFG01000227.1, forward strand.
GGGAATTCACCCTCAGGAGTGCTGTGCTCACTGCACCATCATTGCATCTGCAGAGGAAATTACTGCTCTAGATGAGGGCCAGGGGATACCCACCCCAAAAACAGGATGGGTGTGAGCCAGGAACAAGCATCGTTTTTACATTTAGTCATGTGGAAAGTTTTCAATAAAGCATGGGGAGAGTGGATTCATGGGAAAACTTTGATGGAAGTGAAATGAGTTTGGAAAACTCTAACCTTTCCTGTCAAATAGGAATTTTTACCCAAAATACACTGACCCTTTACATACACACAAACACAGATACAAATATTGCAAATTATTCGCTTTGCTGTTGCAAAAGCTAATGCCTCAGCAAAAATTTGCTTCAACACAACCAATCTCCTACTGAGAAACAATTTTAATCTACAGCTCTCAGTCAGCCCTGTCCAACAGATCATATTGTAAGAAAAGGGCTGGATTAAAAAAAAAAAAAAAAAAAAAAAAACAAAACCAAAACAAATTAGCTTTCTTCCTTCTGAACATCAATGGAACCAGCACAAAACAAACTCCAGCACCCTTTTTCACTTTATCCCCAAGATCAGTCAAACAACTAACTGCAAGAAGCCATTGTGGCCTGAATCTTCATCATCTGTGAACTAATCCATGAGTTTTGTTGTCCATGATTTCATTCCTCAAAGCTGCTCACCCCAGAGCTGGAATGAATAATTTTCATCCAATGGACCATTCCCTCCAGTGTGGTTCCTCCTCACTGCCCAAGTGTGAGACTGGGTCATACAACATCATTTCTACTGCCTCAGTGGATAATAAACATTCTAAAGAGACAAAAGAGGAAACAATCCCTTCCCTGTTCATGCAGGAGTGCTCTGTCCTTTCAGAGRACAAGAAGAAAGAGCTCCAGAACAAGGAATACAAGTAGGAAAGGATTCTTACAGCTACTTGAATGGCCAGAGATAATTAGGAGGATCAGCCCTAGGAAAGGCAACTGATGTAATTACTGAAAGAGATGCAGACAGACTTTGCCTTATGACAATGAGAAATTCACCTAAAAACAACTAGAAATGTCTAAAGAGCCCAGGGTATCCTGTAGAAAATTCCAAGATGATTGGACTCCAGCATCACCATGATAACATCCCACAAATGCAGCTTAGATTATCATTAGGAACAGGTTATCATCCAAGATGTTAAACCCTTACAGTATATTTAACCAACTGAGTTATTTGTGTTTCCCTGCTGCAACCCCCACACCATCCTTTGGGCTCATCCTGTTCCCAAAAACTGGYTAAAATAAAAAAGCTCCTTAACACCAATGAGAAACAGGCATTCTTTATGTGGCCAGATGCACGAGGGGATATCTCCTCCAAAAGCTGTGTGTGCTGAGCAGAGGAAACTTTCTGTTTATAGACTGCATTTTACATACATATTCATTGCTTGTCCCAGAATAAATATGCATATGATAATCATTTCCCCAAAATCATTAACATATTTTCCCTCCTCTTTATTATGTGCATTCTTCTGTCCTGGGGGTCTCTCTGAGGGTCTCTCTGGTGGTCACAGACCCCAGTGTTGCAGCTGGCAGGGCACTGGGGCTGGGGAACTTCCAGTTCTTCTTACACAAAGGGCATTGTGCACTCCCCTAGGCCAGGAGTTTTTAAAGAATATACATTGTGTTACCTGACCAGGTATAGACAATTTATCACCTGGTAACAATCCCATTGCCAGGATTTCCATGCCCCTAGCTGAGTGGATATTTTCCATGCATTTTTTCACCTTGCARAGGTTCATCTCCAGCATCCTTCAGGCAGGGAATGCTCCTAGGTGAGAGGGATGCACCTCCAGGCAGTGCAAGTGCATTCCCATCCACCTAGAAGCATTCCCAGCTGCAAGCTTGACATTAAAATGTCACTCCTAGTCCTAGAGCAGAGCTGGAAGGAAGCTGGCCCACAGAAAAGTGAGCTGCTAATACACCTGCTCCAGATGAGAGTATCAAGATTTAAATAGGCACCAAATTTGCATAATACCCTCGAGATAAGCAGCACTACAGCAAAGCCTTGCAATGCATGAAGGATTTATTTTGTGTCTTATCCACTTCTGTATTCCAGAAGAGGCCATTCATCATTGTGCCAATACTTCAGAGATTTCACTGAAAGCTCCAACAGCTCTAGATTATCAAGGAATTATATATTTTTCCCCACTGAATATTCATTCCCAGAAGCCTGCGAGGAAAGAAAAAAAAAATCCCATTTTCATCATGTAGGCTAATGAYACTGCAAGTAATGACATTCACTTTTAATGACTGCCCAAAGACACTGAAACCTCTCTTTTTTGGCCAGCTGAATGGATTTTTTCATTACTGCTCCATTTCCAGCTAGATACACACTCAACAGCTTATAGACAGGTCTTCCTCAGTGCCCTGGCTACACAGGACCTCTACAAAAATRAAAAATTCCCAGAGTTGTTGCACTATCACTGGAGTGAGGGATTCCTCCCAATTCAGGAATATGGAATGGAAATTCCTGTTCTTACAGCCTCTACACTCAGCCCCCTCTGCATGGGTCCAGCCTCCTCTGCCTCTGGGGACCCCCCATCACCCCATGGCAAACCCAAGTTAATCTTTTCTGACACAGGGATCTCCAAAAACTCGCTATTCCTGCCACAGAGACCTCCAAAAACTCRCTATTCCTGCCACAGAGACCTCCAAAAACTCACTATTCCTGCCACAGAGACCTCCAAAAACTCACTATTCCTGCCACAGAGACCTCCAAAAACTCACTATTCCTGCCTTGGCACTTGAGCTGGCCAACAAGGAACACTGGAGGCTGGACAGGGGCAATGCCTTTAATCCAGCACTGACTGTTTTGTTCACAACATCAGAGGAAAGCCAAGAAAAGCTCAAAACTTGTGGACAGGTGGGATATTTAGAGAGGTAGAACTTTGTATTGCAGTGGTTTGAGGGCTTAACTCACTTAAGCTCCTCTTGAAACTGCCAGGCTCAGATATATGGTGATGAGGCTGTAAAACTTTCCTGTTGAGACTAATGTATTGATCAATCCAGAAGCTACATGAAATTTGTCCCATCTGGAGAGAATTCTGTATGTGCTATCTTGCCATCAGTTGTCTGTGATAGCCTTTAAACCTCCAGCCCCTGCTTTGATGCACATGTGGTTTAACTCAAATCTGTTTTCCTTAAATAGAAAAGTGAACACATCTGGCAGTGATGTTTAGACTGGGAAAACCTTTTGATAAGGGGAAGGAGGTTACTGAATATCAAAAAAGCCCTGTACCATCACTGCTGGAATCAGTGGAACTTATTGCTGTGTTAATCATTTGCTCTGAACCTTCTGCTGCTTCTGCAAARCAGAAAACTATTGGAAGCTTGGAAAGCTATTACAGATAGCTTYACTCATGCTTTAAATGGATGCAGTCATGGATCACGGACAAAAAACATGCACAAATGTCAATGCCATGATCACTCTTACTTGCAATACCTGTTAACACTCAAAAAACACCTTCAAAGACCTRTGTATAAATAATATCAAAAGGAGGAAGCCAGTGCAGGAAGTGGAGCTGCTTCAGCTTGYTCTTCTCCTTTCAGCCTGAGTGCTAAAATCTGTTTGTTAATTAGGATATTCTGCCCTGGCTGTGAGATCATGGGCCTGCCTCTGCCACCAGACCAGCAACTTCTGAGCCCAGGGACCTTCAGCACCCAGTGCAGAGCTTCCAAAAGCACAACAGGCATGGAGATAAGTGCTGCAAGACCTCCTGAGACAGCTTGTAGCMCAAGCCAAGTCTTTGCCAAGCACCAAGGAATCCCAAGGAAAGACAAACAGCTTGAGTACTCACAGCCATGTGTCGCAGACATCTTTTATGAAAAATCCTTTCCTTAGGATTTTTTCTCCTGAGAAGCTGAGAGGCCTCAAGAACAAAATGTAAACATTGATTATCTGCTGCTGTGGAATGCAACAGGTGCATCTGTGATTGGTCTCATGTGGTTGTTTCTAATTAATGGCCAATTACAGCTCAGCTGGCTTGGATTCTCTGTCTGAGCCACAAGCCTTTGTTATCATTCTTTCTTATTCTATTCTTAGCTAGCTTTCTGAGGAAATATTTTCTCCTATTCTTTTAGTATAGTTTTAATGTAATATATATCACAAAATAATAAATCAGCCTTCTGAAACATGGAGTCAGATCCTCRTCTCTTCCCTCAGCCTGAGCCCCCTGTGAACACGGTCACAGCCATGGGAATTATTTCCTGTGGTGGGCACCAAAGAACCCAATCCCAAAGCTGTTCACAAATCTGAGTCAAATCCAGTGAGCTGTTACTTGCCTCCCTCAAAACAGCAATGTGAATTTTGCACAGGTGGGACCTGCCTGTTTTTGTCACAAGCTGAGATGTCTCTGTCAGCGCCCAGAGCTGGAGCAAAGGGACACAAAGCAGTGCAGCTCACAGGACAGATCCCAGCTCTGCAATCTGCCCCATCCCACAGCCCAAGCTGGATGACTTCATCCCTTCTCACTGCACACATCCCCCCTGGGCTGGTTACAGGACAGATGTGCTCTGCTTTACAGCAGGAAAACTCTTTGGTAGAGAAACAATGAGAAGTATAATCATTTTTTAAATGAAAACTGATCCAAACCTGACAGGGATGCCAACAGAGACTAAGAATCCCAGAGGAGCAGGGTTGCTTGGGAGATTWGTGGAATTTCCTGCTTCTGGACCAATTAGAAATTGTACAAGACCATAACAATATATTCTGATGACAGTGTACCGTGTCACTCATCATTTTGGCCTGAAAATTGGAATTAGAGATGAAATAATGGGAAGAAGAAACTTTTTTCACACTTGCAAGGTTTCCTCAAAGACTCTTCAGGGAGAGAGGAGTGTTGCTCTTCCATCTGTATYCTCTCACCCATCCCATCTTTACAGACACTCACCTGGCAAATTACATCTGTTTCTGGAATATGTTCTCAGGAATCTGAGTAAAGGATATTATAGTTATAAATGAGAACATCCACACTGCCTGGCAGACAGTGCATCCACTGTGCTCAAAGAATTAATCAACACATTTCAGAGAACCTCAGAAAAAAAAAAGGTAAATTCAAGAGGTCATTGATCCCTGTGGATTAGGTATTTTACACTGTTAAAATTTCCAGTCATCTCATAATCTTTCATACATCAAAGCCATCAATAGCCCTGGGAGACAAGGCAGAACTGTTATCCCACTCTTCTGGTGGGAGAACCAAGAGATGCAGAACATGTCTCAACACAAAGCAAGACCTTGACTGTTGGCTTTATAAACCCTTGGTGGATCCCTTCACACTGGGCAAGGCTTCCTCTGAGTTCTGTAGATACCTCAYGAACCCTAAATCTGAGTTTTTGAGCTAGGAGGGGTGGTTTGAGCTGCCATTCCCCACTGCACATTGCAGCTCTGACAGCACCACGGTTCCTTACTACTCTAAAATCCAGCAAGATTCAGCTCTGGAGTGTTTGCACTGTGTGCCCACATAACAATAGCAAAGCTCACAGCCTCCCAGACCCCATGGCATTGCTGAATCACCCCTCTTGAGCTGAAGTTTGGATTTGTCTTTGCCATGATGCTTTAAACCACTGCTGGTCAATCCCTTGTTCAGTCTCTCACCCACAGCAGTTGCCTGCAAAMCTCCTGGGTTYCCTTTCCTTTCCCCCTTCCCTTTCAGGTGGAGCAGTTCTCCTTTCCACCAGCCCTACCAACTCTCCCATTTGTCCCAGCATGGACCAGCAGGTTGAGGAAGGCAATTCCTTCTCCTCTGCTCAGGCTGCACCTGGATTCTGTGTCCAGCCTTGGGTTCCTCAGCACAGGGAAGATGTGAAGCTGTGGGAGTGGGTCCAGAGGAGGCCAGGAAGATGCTCCAAGGGCTGGAGACAGGCTGGGAGTTGTTCAGCCTGGAGAAGTGAAGGCTCTGGGAAAACTTTTATTACAGCCTTTCCATAAACCAATGAAGCTCATAGGAAAGATGGGAGCATGTAAGACTCCGTGGTGATGAGACAAAGGCTGATGGTTTTAAACTAAAAAAGAGCCATTTTAGACTAGACATAAGAATGAAATTTTTTATGCCTAGGGYGGTGAAACCCTGCTAGGAAAGAGCTTGTTATAGCTGTGAAACCCTGGAAACATCCAAGGCCAGATTGGACAGTGTCACCRTCACATTTTCTGAAAAATCCCCTTGCCCAGGATTTTGCTYCTGGGAAGCTGAGAAGCCTCAGAGAAAAAGGAAARCAATWYTWWYCYRWTTKSYTYYYC
>NDFG01000227.1:352318-363842 GCA_002167245.1 Sporophila hypoxantha
CTGTACATCGCGTTTGTCCTGACTATCGGAAAATATGAAATGTTATTAAAATGAGAGAGGTGGGGTCGTTGAACAAAAAATTTAGAAGCTTTCCATATTATTAATCATGAAAAAAGGGGAATGTTGCCAACCTAGTGGAATTTTCTCAACACATAACAAACCCATCGAAGTTTTGGTGTTCCTTGGGCTATAAATATCTTTTCTCAAAGCCCTTGGGTGATGCAGAAGTTCCTCCTTGTGGAAAGGACATCTGGAGAGTATGTGTGTAGCACATAGATGGTGCTTACAACAGAAATAATTTGCAGGTGGTCTTGTTGTGGGGAAATCTCACCTGCCAATGAAACCTCAAGCCTGAGCATTCAGTTGCTTTGTAAGATCATATCGTGGAGAGCTGCTCGTGGTAACACATCCAGACTGCCAGCAAGTCATTCCACAGGAAACCTCACACAACAACAGGGTTTTGTTCATATGTGGTTAATGGGGCTCATGGGGCTGTGGGGGAAATAAAAAAAAAAATAAAAAAAAAAGCATTATGCAAATATTTTTGTTAAAGATAAAGCAGGCTTCAAGTTAAGAAGCATTATTTTTACCAGTGAGGAAAACAAAAGCAGCAAAAAATTGATGTTATTCGAAAATGAAGAGAGGGGGTCTTGAACAAAAAATTTTAGAAGCTTCATATATTAATCGTGAAAAATGAGAATTTGCTCTTGCCAAACCTAGTGGACTTTTCTCACACATAACAACCCAACAGTTTTTGTGTTCCTTGCAAAAAATATCTTTCTCAAAGCCTTTGGGTGATGCAGAAACTTTCCTATGGAAAGGAATCTGAGAGTAATGTTTTCAGCCACATTAGAAGGTGCTAAACAGAAATAATTGCAGGTGGTCTTTGTTTGTGGGGGAAATCTCACCTGCATGCCATGAAAACCTCACCCTGAGTGAGCATTCAGTTGTTGTAAGATCATATCGTGGAGCTGCCTCGTGGTAACACATCCAGACTGCAGCAAGGTCATTCCACAGGAAACCCTCACACAACAACAGGGTTTTGTTCATTGTGGTTAATGGTGCTTCAATGGGGTGTGGGGAAATAAAAAAAAAATTTAAAAAAAAGCATATAGCCAAATATTTTTGCTACAGATAAAGCAGGCTTTGGTTAGACAGATTATTTTTTTCATGTTTACAGTGGAGACACAAAAGGAGAAAAAAGATGATGTTATTGAGAATGAGAGAGGGGGGTCTTTCTTTAACAAGAAAATTTAAAGGCTTGCCAACCTACTGGAATTTTCTCACAAATAACAACCCAACAGTTTTGGTGTTTCCTTGCAAAAATATCTTTCTCAAGGCCCCTGGGGGATGCAGAACTCCCACTTCTGTGGAAAGGAATCTGGAGAGCATGTTTTAGCCACATAGAAGGGCTACAACAGAAGAGTGATGCCAGCAGAGACACAGGCACACACTGGAGAGCATAAAGAGGATGGGGAGAGCTTGGTGAGGGTCTGCAGAGAGAAAGCAGAGAAAATTCATTTTTTCAGCAAATATCATGGTGACAATAATGTTCTGCTCCATCTGCAGAACTGACCATGGAAGACACCTAAAAGAGCTCCTGAAATGCCTCTTGTGTGCCAGCAACCTGGAAATCTCTCAATTCCTAACAAGAARCACAACTGGCAGCCCCAAGATTAGMGGCAAATCCTGAGGGAAAGAGCTGCTGGTGGGACGTGGGAGCTGTGACAGCTCAGGGAAKTTGGTGAACCCTTTGCTCAGGACAGCCAGCACCATGGCACCAGGATATTCTCAGAACAAACACAGACAGAGAGGAGGAGRAAGGAGAAAAGCCTCTGAGCCCTCTGCAGGTGTGATTTGTGCCTCGGATGCCAAGCAACAGGCACATGGGTTTGCAGTGTTATGCAGCCAAGGCAAACAAGACACAGCAAAGCCCAGTTTTGACCCCCTCAGGATCCATAAACCAGCCTCTGGGAGCTGTGGGGGGCACGTAATTCCTAATTGTGTCTTGTTTCACTTGGCTCCTTAAACAGCAAATCTTTTGCTGCCTTGGCCAGAGTCCTCAGTCTCACACCTTGGTGGGGCTTACTTCTTTTCTTGGAGTGGTAAGTTAAAGAAATCCCTAATGGTGACACATGTGAAATGTTTTTGATCAAACCCCACTAATTTTTATAATAAGCAGTGAGGATGACATGCTGAGAAGCTCTCCAATGCAGAGGGAGAATTCTTCACACAGAGGACAAGAGCCTCCCTTTCATACTCAGCTTCACTGATTGCCATCGCCTTTTTCTGGATTTTCTCATCCAAACTAGAAGCAAAACAGAGATTTAAGCCCAGCAGAGGTGATGAAATCCCTCTGCAAACACAGACATGAACCCAAACAGCCTCACTGCTCACTGATACCCTGAGTGAGTTAAGGAGAGCCCTTCTGAGGAAGAAGCACCAAAATCWTCAATTTATGCTCAGCCAGCGACACCCTTGACCTCCAAGAAGTGAACAGTGCTATTTTCCACACAGGAATWACTCTGCCCCAAGCACACTCTGGAATGGCAGAACCAGAGCCTCCTCCAATGAGTCCAACAGGTTAACTCCCCCACTTTGCACTCATTTGCCACCAACCCCATCAACAAGCCCAGGGATGCTGAAAGCTCTGRGCCAGGCAGCCTCCACAGCAGCCTGGAAGCTCTGTGGAAGTATGKGAAGCCCCTGGGTATCTTCCAGACCAGTCTCTCCCTCTGTTTTCCCTCCATATTTCTTATTTTGGCCCAATGGGAAGCACAACTGTGTTTGCTCAAACTGAACTGATCCAAGCTTGAAAAAGAGAGGGTGAGGTGTGATATTTTCAAGCTTCCACATAGGAAGGATTTGTTAGTCTAGTGCAGAGATGAAGAAACCTGAGGTAGAAAAGACAAAACATTTCAGTCCTTCTTCCTGCAGACTTCATGAAAACAACATGACATTCAAAGAGAAGCKCATTTCATGGCAGGCCCAGGCTGGCAGCTCTTTCGGGCCCACTCAGCTCTGTGTGCTGCAGGAAGGGCCCAGGGGACACTGCCCTGCCCTGCTGGGATGGCTGCAAAGCTCACAGGCAGCCAGGGCCTCGAGGGATGTCTTAATATCACACCTCACCYGTGTTTTAGCCCATTAGTGACAAGGTCAAGGAGACAGAATGGCCTTGAGGGTGACTGCTCCCATTCCCCAAGCCCTCAATATCTCTGTGACCTCATTCCTCCTCTCACCTCCAGGTTACCCAACCAAATCGCATCCTCTTAGCCAGGAGAGTTCCATCAGCCATCCCTCTGCTCTTTCTGCAGGGCCCAGCCCTCCCAGACTTGTGCAAGTTACCTTTGCTGCTGTACCTGTAACACCAGCCTGCTTTGGAAGGCAGAAATTGGGATAAACACTCCTTTTTTGTCCCTACAGCAATAGGAGTTGTATCTGTAACACCTGCCTGCTCTGGAAGGCAGGAATTGGGATTGTCTTAGTTTGGAAAGCCAGGTGTCTGCTAAGGAAGGCAGGAGCCTCCCCTGAAATGGAAAATGTAAACCCCCTCCCTTCCAATTGCTATAAATTTTAAATTAAGTGGCTCTCAGGCAAAAATATGGGAGCAGGAAATAACAGTTCTTTAACAGGGAAAGGGAAAAAATAAAAGGATAAAATAAACAATGCAGTACACTAGAACAACACTGACAGAGTCAGAACCCAACCTGACACCCTGTGGGTCAGGGTGCTGGCAGCAGTCCCATTGGAATTGTGGCTCAGCCCTCCTGCAGTGTCAGGGGTGGTTCTGCTGGAGCAGGGATCCTGGGGAAAGGTGCAGTCTCTTCCTCTGGAGATCCAGTGGAAGAACAGGCAGCTGCTGTTCCTCTGGGAATCCAGTGGAGAAGCTGTGCTGGTGTTCCAGAATCTCCAGATTCTATCCAGGTAGGAATGCTTGGCTCCTCCCTCTGGGCTCACATCTCCCAATGGGGTGCTGTAGTTCTTATCAGCCATGCAGGGACATTCAATAGCTGTTATCAGCAGATGTCCCCTCCCGAGGGAGGTGTGAATGTGGTCACTCAAAGAGAGAGATAAGGCAAACTGCCCACTTGACAAAGCTAATCTGCCATGCAGATGGTAATTGAAAACATCTTGCATTGCAATCTTCAACAGGGATAAACACTCCCTTTTGTCCCTGCAGCAAAAGTAACCATCACCTACTATCAGGTTATTAAACAATTAAACCGTATATCCCTACATTATCCAAATCACTTATCATCAATACACTTTCAATTAACCTTCCTGTATGTTTCCCAGTATCAAAAAAACCTACTTGGTTACTGGTGTGCTGCATGCAGAGCACTGCAAAAACACACTGGTTTTCCCTGAAATGGGAAATAAACTAGCCACAAACCCCATCAGTTGCTTAATGCACTGCAGGTTCCTGTCTGATCTGCTCTAAACTTTCTCAGCCCTGCCAACTCCCAAGCATCTTCCTCTGTGCATGTCTTGGATTATCATTTCACAGGGGACTTCACTGCTTTTTTCTAGTTTGCACCTCCTCTCCTCATTTCTGTTCTGTATTTCCCACACTTTCTGATCAGTCAGTGCACTGAGCAGGAGAAATGGAAACTGGATAAATCAGCATCACACCTTGTCCAATTACCTCCCATTATAACCACATCCAGATGCTACACTCAGAAGTTGTAAGAAATTCCATTGGGGATGGTCRTAAAATTAAAAGCATATCTATTCCATTCCTCTGTTATCAAGTCACAATATTTCCCCTTTTAGCATCAAATACCTATATAATTTGCAATACACATAGCCCTCATCCCAAAATAGGGGTGAAAATGCAGAGCTGGACATTTCCAGTGCCTACAGACCAGACTTTACACAAAGCCAAGGCCAAAACACAAGGAGACCTGTGGCATGAGAGAACACAAGATAAGATATAGCATAAAATAGAATGAATATAACAAAATAGAATAAAATATAGCATAAAATAGAATAAATATAACATAAAATAGAATAAAATATAGCATAAAATAGAATAAATATAACATAAAATAGAATAAAATATAAAATAGAATGCAGCATAAAATAACCCTGCTCCTAATCTTTACAGCATCCAGATTTCTCTAGACCTGCTTCCACTGGTGTTTTTTCCTTCTTTGAAAGCTTGCAGGCAGAACCACAACAGGATTCCCAGATCCCTGTGTCCCATGGTATTAGTGCTTCCTGATGGCTGCTGCTGAGAGCCTGCAAATGGCACTTTTGATTATATCAATGTCTTGAAGGCAGCTGTGATTGATTTACACAGACAGTTCCCTCACTCACACCACTGACAGCCAGTGAGGCTCGAATTTACAGCAAAAATTCCTGATTTAATCCATGAATTCATCACCTTGCACTTCTGTGTCAAACCACTTCTATTGCTCCCCCTCTCCAATCCTCCTCMTCTGCTGATGCCTCCCCACAGTCCATCATCAGCAACAGCCTCACTAATGGCAATATTTAATAAAATCAGCCACAAAACCCACTTCACAAGACTCCACCTCACAACATGTTTAGTCTTGACAACTCTGCTATCAACAAAAACCATCACATGTCCCTTAAGCAGCTCCCTTAAGCAGTTAGTAGACTAACTTTTAAAATCTTGCTGTAATCCTTTTTTTTCTCTGACTAAACTAATTCCCTACGTGGCACAACAACAAAKACTTGGACAACCACAACTAAGATCCCTGGCTCTTTCTAGATGAAGACAGTGWAGTTGACAGAGGTGTGATATTTGAACCTGCATGCCAGCCCACTTTCCAATCCCCTTTGTCTTGAACAATCTTTTTTTTCCTCCAATATTCATTGCAAAGCTTTTCCTTCTATTCAGGTCAAACCCAAAGGTCTACAGTTAYTCACTACCACTAAGTCTTTTGTTACAGTCACTATTAAAACACAATTAAAGCTGGATTATGGGATGCTTATGCAGAATAGGATGTTAATCCACAAATGGKCCTGTGGAAGCCACATTTGGAGTCAAAYCCTAGCTGGTGCAAATAAGAGAACTGGAATTGCACCCAGAGGAGATTAATACAACAGTACCTCACTAATTCACACTGAAGGCGAGGAAACCACATTGAATATTTCTGACTGAAAGGAGTAAGGGAAGTACAAATAAATGCACCACAACATGCTCTGCTCTCCCTTTCAGCTCCAAGCAGCAATCTGAGTGAACATCATGGGGCACTGCAATGAGAGGAGCATGCTATATATAGCTAATGAAATCCTGCTAACATTAGACATGGCTGCAGCATCTGTTACTAAATCTTTGCTGAGGAGTGTACACAGACCAGCAGTTTCTAGAGAGCTGGTAAGAAAAGCAATGTACTGAAATGAAGCTTTGTCAGCTTCTGTTGTGCACAAACACAACATTAAATTGAGGCTTAATATTTACTGCTGTGTCATCTCCACAGGCAATTCTCATCAGTGCCTGAGGTGCTCCTCAGGTGATGCTGAACTCTACAGCACCAGCAATTTCACTGCCTCTCCTTATTACTCTCCAGAAAATTTTCAATCAACACGAAGGAAATTATGCCCAAGGTACAGACCTGCTSTCATTAACTCCATCTGCATCCACARGATGGCCCATTTGAGGAAATTTTCACCTTTACAAAAAAACTCTTCAGCATCTCTCACATGCTGAGCACCAATCCCAGAGACCCATCCTGCTCCCTGCCCTGACCAGCAGCAGGGCTGTAACCCTGTCCCACAACATGTTGGTGGCTCAGGTTTTGGCTGAAGTTAGTGGCTGCCCTGTAACTTTAGGGTTTTCAACACCCATGGGAACAAGTGAGAACAAGTCAGCTTTGCTCCAAACCACACCAAGCCCAGAAGAGCAGACATAGGCAGGGAGGAGCCCCCAGCACTGCAGACACTACATCACCCCAAAATACAGCACTCTGGTTTAGGTCCCTTTGGGGACAGAGAACAAGGCTGTAGGATTTTGTGGAGCAGAACCTGTGGGTTTTGCAGCTTGGACTGTCCCAGCAGAAACCACCTCAGGTGCCTTCAGCAGGAATCAGCCAACCTCAACAAGACTACCTCTGTGAAACCGGCTCCAGCTCAGCCCAGCAGCAATTTCTGAGGCTGATTCTTGCTTTGTAGAGCTTTATACAACAGAAGGAACAAATYCAAAGCCACAGGTAGGCTGTGAATCCACTCAGGCACAAAAACRGCAGAGGCATTCACTTAAATGCAGGAAGCCCCCAGCAAAATATCTATTCCCTGACAACACCTTCTGGGTACCAATCTCTCATCATCATGGTGTTAAGCAATCACAGTCAATAACTTCCTGGCATCTTGGAGAATTCCTCTGCACCTGGATTTCCAGGGAGTTATAAAATTTCTGCCTCGCAGGACCCAGGCCATTTTTGGTGCCAGTTCTCCCTTCAATTTCACACTTAATTAAGTCCCCAGATCAAGTCTCAGGATGGATTGCTCACTAGACCAGCAGCCAGAATTGATGTCCTGTCTAACTGATGGGGCCTGAGGACCCAAAAAAAAGAGAGAGCACCAGAGAGGGAGAACAAGGAAAGCTGATTTTATTGCAAGGTTAAAAGCCTAATCTTCTACTAAAATGGTATCACATGAGARGAAAAGAGTCTCTTATCCATGTGATGCTGCTGACCCCGGCTTGCTTTAGAAGCTGTAATATCATTCCAAGAGAAAATTATGCTGGCAAGTAATATTCTTCAGAGACAGCTAAAAGGAAGCAGAACTSAGAGAGAAGACAGCACGGGATGGAAAAGGGGCTGCCCAGGGCTCTTTGGGGAGGAGACACACTGAACCTGTGATGAGGAACCCTGCAAAACCAGACAGAGGTAATGGGAAAGCCTACAAGGGCTCAGTGTGATGAAGTGCTCAAAAGCTTGGCTATTTCCTCTGAACTTTCTCCAAACTCCCCAATTTAGGCCGAAAACCTCATGAGCTAAATCCTACCCAGGAGATTTCTGGAAGTTCCTGTTCTTTTTGGAAGTATCACAAGAGGGATTATTTTTATTGCTGCAGTTTGGCATTCCARTGTGCAGCATGGCCAAACCCAGGAAGGCTGAAGGCAATGAAGAAGCAGAGCTAACATTTTTTSAATGCTGTGAGAGACTGAACCATAATTTTAAGTGTTTCAGGTCAGCCTTATTCTGGGCACACACAAGCAGTTCTTCATGATAAGCAGACTTCATGCTCTCTTTAGAGCATTTCAAACAAATGATGTGGCATTTCCAATGGATCTCAAAGACCCTGGCAGGCTGGTSATGGATAAGGAAACAAGAGAGGACTGTAGGGTTTTTCCACTGCTCTTTTCTGGTCCTCTATACAATATTGTACCTATGGACAATTGAAAATCAGGCCATTGATTATATTCAAATTTCCTGAACAAATCACCACAACAGCTGACTGAAGAATTTCCTCCAGTAACAACTCACAATCCCTTTCTCCAATTTATTTATTGGCCCAGCTCCCCACCAACACACCAGATAACCCAGACGTGATAACACATGCTAGGTACTGCAAACACTGCTCACCATCCCTCACACACCACCTGCTTTTTCTGCACATTTTCTTCATCTAATGAAACGTCACAAGAGGGAATTTGGAGTTCTTTGGCCCACTTTAGAGCACATTTTGCTGATGTGGACACATCCTGCCTCAAAGTAAGGTAACACACTCTGGTACTAAACCACCTAGTCCAGAAAAGTGAAAAAGTCATATTCATTAAAAGTAATTAGGTGGATTTAAGCTGGCCAATTGCCCCAGAGCCATAAAGGGGGTCCAGTTGGGGATTTCTGAATTAACAAGCAGAGAAAGAGACCCATTAGAACAGTTTAATGATAAATGTGGTCCTTCAAAGCAGGTTTTGATATCAAGCCTCTGCAGAGGCATCTTTACTACATCTGATCCCATTTTTAGCCACAAACAGAAGAGGTGGTGTCAGCATCCATGAAAGGCTAAGCATGACCTTACCAATGTGCCCACCATGAGATGCACCTTCCATCCTGAAACTTCCCAAAATCTACAAGTACAGGGCTGAGGAGATTTCCAATACAGGAATACTGGAAATTACCTAAATTCAACACCTAAAAAACCCACAGTATCCCAGCAGGTGTGGAAAAAGCATGATAACTCACCCATAATTCCTTCAGGAATTATGGGTTTGTTTTATTGGTTTTGAAGCAAATACAGTGACAAAGAACATTTAATGTCTCAGGCATGTTTATCAGAATCCACTTGTTCAATGCAAATTCTGCTAATTCCAAGGAATCTTATTCCACTCTTCCCAAAACCAAAGTGAAAGATGTGATGGACTGAAATGGTCAAGAATGTGTGCATGGTCAGGGTTAAAACCAGATCTGCCCCCAGCTGTAGAAATATATTAATATTCTTGCAGTTCACCCATATGAAGACAACTTGTCCTACCATGAACCCCAGAACAGATTACACTGAAGGTTAATGATTCCACGCAGGCAAGGAAAGCCCTCCACAGCTGATATCCAGGGGAAACTTCGCAATTGAGCTGAAAGAAAACACAGAACTGCACACAGATCCCTGAGTTTAACAACCACAGAATTTCAACTGGAAACAATTCCTGTCTGGCCGCCACCGTGCCTGTGGTGCAAGCTGTTTCCTCAGCCACTGTGGCCCTTTGTGCCCTGCCAAGGGTTCACCAACCTCAACCAACCTGCCTCAGAAAAAGAACATTTGAAAGATCCCAAACATGTTTTTCATATAAACTTAACACTGTCCAATATACATGCCTTGATGAGATGCCTGTTAACTTTGTACTTCTATTAAATGTAAATACTAAAGGTAACAATTGGTCCTTCGCTTTTGCCTTGGAACTGAATGTTAGACATGTTAACGTTGCTGCAATTAGGGAACAGTCCTTACTGGCATATAATGCTCAAGATCTGTGGTGTTCAGTATACACAATCACACCTTCTATGGCTGGATCCTAATCAGGATACCTTGGGCAGCAGTTCATCCTCACGAGTCGCATCTTGTTTGCCTCTTTGGTTCCAATATACTGTGCAGGTTGGGGTGTTCTTACACTCAGGGAACCGGGAAGTAGGCGCCTACAATTTATGAATGCTTTACAAATCCAACTTTTTCTATCCGCCAAAGATGCTGAATGAAGATAGAGCAGCTACTTTCACCCTCTAATTTGTACTTCATATATTTTTCAATGTAAATCACTAAAAGGTACATCCTTGGGTCCTCTCTCTCCCTCTCTCGCTTAAAACCTGAATTTAAGAACATAGTAAATAAGTTGCCTGCATGGGACCCATCCCACTGGCAAGCAAAGATTTCTGAAATGCTGTGTTAAGATTAAAGTAAGACATCCACACACATTCTGTCCTGGTCCATGTGCACTGTGGTCAAGCTTTCCCTCAGCCACTGTGCCCTTGTGTCCCATATGCCAGGGGTTCCACACTCAATACGACCGCTCAGAAAAAGACACATTTGAAAGATCCAAAAATGTTTTTTATAAAACTTAACATGCCATCAACGATGCTTGATTGCTGAAGATGTAAAGGCTCACAATTGTAATATTTCAATGTTATCAAGGTACTCTTGGCCTTTGCCTCCTTAATGATTAGATGTAATGTCCTATGGACATAAGGAAACTTCAAATGTGTGTGTTACAGAGGCTAACAAATTGTCTCATGGCTGATTCTCAGCCTGGCGTTCCTAAGGGTTCACACCCCATGCTCAAAGACATAGCTCCACATGTTAATAACTACACTGCCATATGCTTGTGTTTTAGTTGGAGATCTGGCAGATGTGGCTGTATTGCTCTTGTGCAAGATCTGCAATTTCTATTTCTGGCAGGCGGCTAGCACATACCTTCTTGCAGTGATTCTCGGATCCTGCACAGCAGCCATTCTGATCCTCTTGCGTCTCCTCTTTCTGTCTCCTTCTCTTCTCTTGTCTCTCTGCCTTTTATACTGGTAGCGTCTTAATTTGGGTTGTGGTGTTGGTTCTTGATTAGCTCTGGGCTACTCCACTGGGGAGATGATTAATTGGTGACCCCTTACAATTCCTTCCTGCATGGCCTCTTACAATCCTTTCCTAACAGATGCCTGAATGGAAGATAAGAGCAGCTAGCTTCACACTCAATTTTACTTGCAAATAATTTCATGTAAATCACTAAAAGGATACATCCTTGGGTACTCTCCTGCCCTTCTCTCCTCTACAAACCTGAATTTAAGAACATGTAAACCAGTTGTGCCTGCATGGGACCCATCCACTGGAGAGCAAGAGACTTTCTGAAATGCTGTGTTTAGGTTAAGTAAGGATCACACACAATTCTGTCTGGCCCCAGTGCCTGTGTGCAAGGCCTTTCCCTCAGCCACTGTGCCTTTGTGCTGCCAAGGGTTCCCAACTCATAACAACCCTGCTCAGTAAAAAGCACATTTGAACAGCATCCCAAAACATGTTTTTTATAAAACTTGCACCTGCCATAACAATGCTGAATAAAGATAAGAGCCAGCTG
>NDFG01000227.1:365536-389414 GCA_002167245.1 Sporophila hypoxantha
TTATATATTATATATTATATATTATATATTATATATTATATATTATATATTATATATTATATATTATATATTATATATTATTCCTGTGGCAATAATCAACAGGGTTATTGCCACAGGACTCAACAGGAGAAAGGGCAGCAAACACTGAACACATTTGAAGGCCCAAACCTCAAAGTCAACATTTTCCAGTCAAGAAAATAACACTTTGGTTATCAATGAGTATGTCAAATTATGAACTTATTATGAACAAAGCAGGCTGGTAAATGAGCCCAAAATAATAGTGATGATGATGATGATGATAATAATAATAATAATAATAATAATAGTAATAATATTTTAGCAGACTCCCTAGAGCCTATGGCAGCTCACTGTGATGGATTTGAGATGGTTTAAGGTGCCAGTTGAGTGAATCAAGAATTAAAGCAGTATCACTGAATATCTACAGAAGAAGAGTGAAAAGGATGCTGTAAGGCTGTCTTGCTGTCCTGCTGTACCCCAAAACAGGACCAGTTCTGCCCATGTCTTTCCTGATACACATTTTCCAAGCAGCTAAAAACCAATTTCACTTGTTCCATGCTTTTCCAAACTCCTCCAAAGCTCTGCTGCCTCCAGGGCTGGACACTCCTTTCCTAACACCAGTACAGCCCCTCCTGTGGTGTAAACCTGGGGCAAGACAACCCACAAGTTCTCCTAATTCTCTTTCCAACACCTTCTGCACTAACAAAATCTGTTTCTCCTGTCTCCTCTGTCTTCTCACTCTAAATTAAAACACCAGATTTTCTCCTCTTTAATGGGTCACACTTTCCCAGGTCTATAGGTACTCACCTGCAGACTCTTCTGCAGGATCTTGACTCCATCCCTTCTCCAGGAGCCCTCCAGTGTTCAAAGCCAACAAACTCCTTATTTCCCCTGATTTTCAGAGTCCAGCCCAACCTCTCAGCTCAAATCTGAGCACAATCATTCTCACAGCAACCCCCCAGTTTAGATCACCACTAAAACATCAACTCTTCAACCTGTTTCAAAGAAGGGTCCTGTTTAGAGCAGAACCTGCAATTTCACAATTTTCATATCTAAAATAGCCAAGACATTTCTGATCCAATGTAGACAGGATTCCATAGAACTTGTGAGTAAGAGCCTGAGAGGAGAGAKGTGGGACTCCAGGCTGCTCTTCAAAATGCAGTTTATTGTATCCAGGATGTSACAGCAGTCCAGGGTCRTGGGTGACAGAGCTGTSCCTACAGCTGKCAGCTCCAGCTGCAGGCAGGCCTGAAGATCCTTTAATTTTGGTTACAATGCATTAYTTATTTTTCTTTGCTGTGCATCTTAATATATAATCAACCAATCAATACCTTTACTATTACCTACARCCWATCCTAACTCTTTTCATTRCCAYATTATGGTCAATRCTATCCAATCACATGAGTTAGTATGGTACAGTTTAAGCTTAAAGTTGTTTTTCAGTTTTCTTGCAGTGGAAAATTCTTAGAGCTTTTTTCTACTTGCCACATCGACACTCTYATTTGCCTGTGCTATTTTTCTGCTTGGTAAAGTCATCTTTTTGTTTGTGGTAGGTTTATCCCTTGCTCTAAGTCATAAAATCTCTTTGCAGCTCAACACAACCTTTGCTTTCTTAGCTGTCCAGCAAGACTGGCCCAGCAATTGTCAATTTTCACATCTATTAGTCTTCTGTATTTTAGATTATTAGATGTGTCATTTACGCATCTATTATTCTTCTGTATCAAAACTTGCTTCCATCTCTGTTTCATTCTCAGATTCYACGTTCAAAAATCTTTCTGCCAAGCACACACAGCTGTGAAACTTTCTTGTCAAACTTTCAGCCAGGCCTGGCAGCAGGTGCTGGCAGCAGGATCAGTGCTCCTGCACTTTAAAGCCCAGTGCTGTGTGTGCTGCTGCTAAAGTGGAGGATTCTTTCAGAGCAGCATTAAGGTTTAGGACTTATAACTGAAGYGCTCTAATCCTTCCCAGCAGAGGCCAATGGTGCATGTAAGAGTATTAAGCTTGAGATACATTAAATCCTAAACATTTCCAAGTTGCAAGCAGAAATAGATCGCAATCAAAGCCTGCAATTCAAACATGCTTAAGAGAATGAGCTCAATCCCTGATTTCAGGAGAGCTCTTCTCCACACRTCCTGAGTGCCAGATCTGGATGAAGATATTAAAAAGCAGTTTCAGTCCTTATCTTTAGCCCATCTGAAGATCAAAGAGAATTGGAAACAAAAGCATTCCAAGGCATTGAAGTGATACATTTGTAATGAGTTTCTTCTATTATTACACACACTTGGGATTTTTTTTTGGGGGGGGTGTGAGGGAGACAGGGAAGGAAGGCAATTTTGGCAGCTTGTTAAGAAGCAAGGATGGAAACACATTTTAACACTTTTTATTACTAATTTTCTTCCCTCTTCTCCTATTTTTCCTCAATAAAACCACTGAAGAGATCCATGAAATTACAGGAGATACAAATCCGTTATCCACAGTTTGCAGGTGCCGACATGCAAGACCCTTAATATGTAAATAATTTGGGCTGGGCCTTTTTTTTCCTTTCCAAAGCAGCATTRGCCAGCAGATAAACAGCAACAATGCAGCCTGTGTGATGGSCCAAATAATTAATTCCTATAACCAGGAATCTTCTTGAAGCTTGTCTTCAAGCCTAACTTGATGTGAGTGAGAGGGAAGGAGCTGCTCCTCGGCTGCAGGTGAAACAGTGACACAACTGAGAAGGAAATTGGTTTGAAAATCCTGATGAGGGATGAAGTAAGGAGTGAATGAGTGAAAGAGAGCAGAGAGAGAGAAAAAGAAGCACAGAGATTCTCCAGAGGCTTATGAGAATCATGCCATGAAGAGACTGTGCACAGAAACCATCTCCTTCTCAAAGTCGGCGTTTTGCCAGAAAAATAAAAAAGACCATGATCCCTAGAAATGTTCCTGTCTGCTGGCTCCTGGAGATAAGGGAGTGATATTTCACAGTCTGACACTAATCATATTTGGGCATGCTAAGTAAGGACAGTGCAGGGGCTTTCTTTGCAGCATGCATATTCCAAGTTCAAAGCAAAAACTCGTTACTGTGCCTAAAAAATCCTCTTAACTCAGAAACACGAGGAAAAAAAGGGGAGAGAAAAAAGAAAGTGAGGGAGGTGCTTGGAGGGGGGAGGAGAAGGGTCCTTATCTTTGTATTGTTGTCTCTACCCAGCCCCATCAATGATGTCTGCTGCAGTTTTTTATCATGGGGGGAAGGAAGATGCTCCCCTCTTTCCCCCCCATCCATGAAAATGTGACAGGAGGCTTCCTGGTGGAATATTTCATGGCTGTGATTTACACAGCCTAGTCTTCACTCCATCTGAAGSCAGAACAGCCACCATGGAGCCAATTTCTGGGGTGAAATCAGTGGAATTCTCCCCACTGGAGACCCAGCTGGCCCTGTTTGCTCCTACAGCAGGAAATTGCTCACCTCTGAGCAGAGGTCACTGTCTGCCTCTCTGCTCAGGGCTCCTCATTCCAGTCTATTCCCCTCCAAAAAACAGCAACAAAAACTCCTTCACTGAAGCTGTGCTATGAGCTGGAGGCCACAGCACAGATAAATACAGGTTGGGRTGGAGATGGAGAAGAAAACCTGTCCCTGTGTGGAGCAGCACCCTGCACATGCCATGGTCAACCAACCCTCAGCTTCCCCCACACTGCTCCTCTCCACTCCCGTGGCTCACAGGGTATGAGGAGCACAAATACCAAACATCTCCAGGGAGCAGAGCAGGCTTTATCCCACACAGCCCTCACCAAACCATCATTCTGTGCTGCATCTCCACCAGAGCCCACCTGCAGGGCTCAGCAAGGGATGGGCCAGGACAGATTTAAGTCATGGTTTCAGCAAATAATGGATTAAAAGAGTGAATCAATTTGGAGAAGAGCCAAGGAAGGTCACTATGTTGGATTTCAGCATTAGCCAGGATGAATGTTTCAACTCCCCTTTTTGCCAAATTGTATTTTTAGCTGGAGACTAATCTACTTTTAATGAARAGGACAAAATAACCCCCATGTGAACTTTGATTTGTTCCACAATTGACAATTTCCACGTTTTTAATTTTTTTATTCTGCCTTGCAAGCCAAAATAAAACCCAGACTGCTGCTCACAGCTTGAGGTGGAGCTAGCACAAGACAGAGGCTTGCCAGAAGCATTTCTCATCCCTCCCCAGCTCTTCTGAACACCTCAGACCAAGTCCTGCAGCCTGACCCAATTGTGAAATATCTCTGGTCAACTTGGAATCGTTCAAAGAACCTCTTTGTTCCACTGAGACTGAACAGCTACAGTTGACCATTTCAGGAGCAGCATCCTTGGTCTGGAGTTGTCAAACAGGGGATTATTAAAGACAAAAAACTGATTAGRATTGAAGCCAAGCAAAAACCCCACTGGTCCCTAGACAGCTCTACAGGGAAACAGCAAGAGCTGGATAATTTTTTTAATTTAAATTACTGTCTTGGAGACATCCACATGGCACCACCTATTGCAGTGTCTGGAGAGAAGAACAGTTTATTTCCACGTGCTAAACCTCACTGGGGTTTCACTTTAGCCACCAGCCCAGAGCTGGCTCTGCTCACCAGGGCAGGGACGTCCCTGAGCCTCCACCCTGCTCCCAAATGGAAACTGACTTGGACATGAGCAAAAACTCATCAGGATTTAACAATTCCCTGGCCACACTGAGGCTAATCCAGCAGCACATCCTCCCTGGAGCCCACACTGCTCATTCCCATAAATCTGGGTGTGGAGGAAAGCACTCTGAAAGGTACAACCTAATTTTTTTCCCCAATGGGAAGCACACCCCTCCCTCCAGGGTTATTAAATTGTGCCATGCCGCTGACATGCTGATCCCTCTCATTCCAAACCAGCATTTCTTACAGCAGCTCCCCCCATTCCAAAGACCTCAGGAGCTGGAAATGTTCAGGTTAAGGATGAATATGATTTTGTGTGTTTGCTTCACACAGAAAAAGCCCTATGGCCTCACCCTGCTGAAATAAAATCACCTTCTGGAGTCTTATTCCTGTACAGAACACCTGCCCTCAGCTGCCTGAGCAGCCCAAAGGCTGCAGGACAACATGGGAGCATTCCTAAACCAGAGGAGAATTTCTTGTGACCATGTTCACAGGGGGTCTTAGGATGAGGGAAAAATGAGGATCTGACTCCATGTTTTCAGAAGGCTTGATTTATTATTTTATGATATATATTATATTAAAACTATACTAAAAGAATAGAAGAAAGGATTTCATCAGAAGGCTAGCTAAGAATAGAAAAAGAAGGAATGAATAACAAAGGTTGTTGGCTCGGACAGAGAGTCTGAGCAGCTGGGCTGTGATTGGCCATTAATTAGAAACAACCCATGAGACCATACACAGATCACCTGTTGCATTCCACAGCAGCAGATACATTGTTTACATTTTGTTCCTGAGGCTCTCATTCTCAGAGAAAAAAATCCTAAGGAAAGATTTTTCATAAAAAATGCTGTGACAATTTCTTACTGGAGACACCACCAATTCCCCATGGCACATTCCCAGGGGCGTACTACCAATGGCCCACAACAAAACACTTTCTGTTTAAAAAACAGCACRAGGTTCACTTGCTAGCAAGGTAAACCTGGACAGAGCCACTCCTGAAGCCTGGAGCTCCATCAGCAGCTGGCCCTGGGCTGCTCCCTGTTCCTGCCCATGCAGCAAACACTGCAGYGAATGTGCTGTGCCCCACAGGGAGCTGTGAGCACCTTCCCAGCTCCCCTGTAATTCTGATCACCAGCTAGAAAATCAGTTTTACTGGAAGCCAGCCTTCTAGCCCCACGGAATGCAARGAATGGGATTAAGAGGGATTTTGTGTTTCTCGCAGGCAATGAGGTTTGATAGCTCAGACAGGCATGGCCTGAACATGTCCTGCACTTTGTTGGAGCAGTTTTTACCCCCCCAGCTCTTGGAGTGTGAGGGTTTGTAGGGATAAGCCATGTGCCATGCAATTAGGATTCCATTTCTGCTTATTGTTCCTGCAATTTGGAATGGCCTTTTGGAAGTTTGCAGGTTGCTGACATTTCTCTGTATCTTCAGGCAGGGCTGGWTGTTTAGTAGCAAACATCCCAGGGGGAGAAGAAAGCCTTAAATGTGAGTAGAATGAATACAAACTCCCCTCCAATTTAAGCAGGGAAATTTTTAGATTTAGGTTATCCATTACTATAACAGAGTTCCACACAAAGGCCATTCCCAGGGYGCAGATGCTCTCAAAAATGGGACACAGGCTTTTGGATTGAGTGTTCTTCTGTACTGCAACAGGATCCATGTGGTTAATAAACATAACCAGTTGTGCCAAATAAAATGCAGGTRTTTTATGGGATGTCAGAGGAACAGGTCTTTTTCAGGAGCTTGTTCTAGTGACTCTTACCTGAGCAGAAACTTCAGGAATCCACAGCCAGCAYCCCCTGACWCACCCCCAAGGCACCTGCCTGACTGGCTGCTGCACACCAGTGAAAAATTCCTGAAAGCACCTGCAAATACACAAACCTTGAGTGGACCTGATCCCAAGACTGCTCCTCAATTGATCTTCATCTTAATCCAGAAGTTTCTGGATTAAAATCTTCTGATTCTGGATTCTGATCTTCATCTTAATCCAGAAACGTGGAGGAGGTTTTACAGTGACTTCTGTGAGCCAGAGAGGAGTTTGAGAAGAGGATCCATGTTTGATGAGAATATCCATGTTTGATCAGAGGATCCATGTTTCATCAGAGGATCCGTGTTTGATAGGAGGATCCACGTTTGATGAGAGGATCCATGTTTGATGGGAGGATCCATGTTTTATGAGAATATCCATGTTTGATGGGAGGATCCATGTTTGATGAGAGGATCCACGTTTGATCAGAGGATCCATGTTTGATCAGAGGATCCATGTTTGATAAGAGGATCCATGTTTTATGAGAGGATCCACGTTTGATAAGAGGATCCATGTTTGATCAGAGGGTCCACGTTTGATGAGAGGATCCATGTTTGATAGGAGGATCTGTGTTTGATCAGAGGATCCATGTTTGATGAGAGGATCCATGTTTGATGAGAGGATCCATGTTTGATCAGAGGATCCATGTTTGATCAGAGGATCCATGTTTACACCTGAAAGAATTTCCTACCAAGGTCATTGACATAAAAACCAAGAAAGAAAGAAGGATAAATAAGAAAAACCTGAACTGCCTGTTCCAATGAGCACTTTGTTTGTCTTTCCTGACCAATGAGTAAAGTGTAAACTTATGAGTTTTGTAAGAGTGTATAAAAGGCATGCATGCTGGAATAAAAACAGTTTGAAGCCTTCTGAAAATGGAGTGTTTTGCTTTGGATTGTGACTGTCTCAGCTATGACAGAGAAGTTTCACTGAAACAAATGTCTCTGCTCTCCAGCCTGGGGATGCACCATTTTCCCACCTTACTGCTGAAAACACCTCTCATACCCTGGAGACAYGAGCCCACAATGTATATCCTGTGATCCAAAAGGAGAAATGTTCCTTTTAAAAGGGATATCTGYAGTGGCAGAAGCAGCAGCCCTGGAAGCATCACCTCTTCAAACCCAGCAGAATATCTGTGCACCAATCTCAAACATCCCACATCCCAGCACAGTGAGGCATCCAATCCAACCTGACCTCTTTTTCCTTTTTCCTTTTTCCTTTTTCCTTTTCCTTTCCCTTCAGCAGCCAAATGCTGGAAAGGTACAATCCGTGCAATGGATGGATTGACACAATCAGAAGTAATTTAATTCATGATTAATTGCAGCTAATGACTGCAGGTTCCCTCCAACTCTCAGTCTCCTTCCARTTTTTCACTAGTAAATCACTCCAGTTTGCAGTTGGAGCTCTTCACAGTAGATTAGTTAACATTATGTTTTTATTAAAGCTGAAGTTAATATCCTTATTCTCTGAAGGAGACCACTGGGGTTGCTGGAATTATTTTTTCCCCTTCAGTTTTTTACTAAGAGCCTTCTCTGCTGAGTTAAAAACAGAGCCTGCAGACCCCCAGCTGAAAGCTTAAGGGAGCCCCAAACAGTTACTTCTGAAATGATTATTTACATTGGAATATAAAAATCACTCTGTTGGATCAGAGCAGGGGTTTGTYTACCCAGTATCCTGCCTCTGATGGTGGCCAGCTGCTCTAGAGCCTAAATTTGATGTCAAAGCTTTACTGATAGATACTTTTATTTTTTTAATACATAAAATTTTTCACCAAAAAAAAAAAAAAAGAAGGAAGCATATTGCCTACAGAATTTGTGATTCCACAACAACAAAGAAACAACAACAGAGCTTTCTGACATGAATGATTCTGTWATTTGGACAGAAAGTTTTCCATTATATTATTTATTTATTTATTCCAGTTATCCAAAAGATAACTGCTTTTCAGTGAAGAGTCAGAATTTTCATGTTATATGAAATTATGTTCATTATTTATCAGTATTTTCCATTAAAATAGCCCMAAAAAATAATGAAATTTTTTAATTCAAAATATCTTCTGCTCTGACCTAAAGAAATCCTTGTGAASTGTCAGACAGAAAGTTATGGGACAAATTCCTCCATGGAAGATTGTCCTAAATCCCTCAAGGCACCAAAAAATGAAGTTTTCTGTGTGTTACTGATCTTTTCTAAGATGCCACAGGACCCAAATGCCTAAGGGATACCTGACAGACAGACAGACAGACAAGGAGGGGTTAGCACCTTCTCCTGGACTCTGGATGTTCACTGATGCTTCTCCTTGTCCCTGGCAAGCAGGAGGGGGTCAGGACCATCTTTTTGTCCTGGGAAGCTGCAGAAGGAAAAGTGCCCAGGAACACTCAGAGTCCMTCCAGGAGAAGCAGCAATTAAGCAMCACACCTAGAAAAAAGAAAAAGGATTCCCTTGGAGCAAAGAGAGCAGAGCCATTATCATCTGGAGAGATTTAGGAGACAGCTCTAAATCCCTCAGGAATCCTATATTCAAGTTCATCTCTTCAATCAGAAGGGATAGAGATTGCCTTAAAAAAAAACAATTAATGCTGAACTGTCAGAAAGGCAGGAGATGAGGCTTGAAGAGAAAGTCTGATTTCTCTGGGCTCTCTGTGAAAGGCAGAGAAGCTGCCACAGCACACCAGAATATTTGAGTGTTCTTCCTGCAGAATCACAGGTGTGCAGGAACCAGGGTTTGCCAAAAGGTGGTGGRAAATCTCTCACTGAGACAGGCTCTGCAAGAGAAAACATCTTTTTTTAACTCTTAAGTTCATTTTCACAGAACTTCTTTCAGTTTAATGAAAACAACTGGGGGGAATGGATGAGCTCTACAAATTCATAAATGTCTGTGGGGATTTTTCCCTCTGGTATTGACTCTGTGAGATGCTGGGATCTGAAATATATTTGGAGGGCAACGAGGCTGGAGAGGGGCTGGTAACACAAACCCTGTGAGGAATGACTGAGGGAGCTGGGGGTGCTCAGCCTGGAGAAAAGGAGACTCAGGGCTGCCCCCATCACTCTGCACAGCTCCTGAAAGGTGCCTGTGCTCACCTGGGGCTGGGCTCTTTCTCCTGCAGCACTGACACAACCAGAGCACACAGCCTCAAGCTGCACCAAGGGAAATACAGGTTGGATAGCAGGAAAAAGTGTTTTACAGAAAGGGTGATAAAGTTCTGGAGTGGCTGCCCAGGGAGGTGGTGGAGTCCCCATCCCTGGGTGTGTTTAACAAAGCCTGGATGTGGCACTGGGTGCCTGGGTTGAGTTGAGGTGTTGGGGCTGGGTTGGACTCGATGATCTTGGAGGTCTCTTCCAACCCAGTGATTCTGTGAATTCTGTGCTCACCAGCTAAAATTGCAGAAATTGCAGTTTCACAGGATTAACACACAAAAAAGTGCATGGTGACAGGCTCAGGTCTCAGATTCCTTCCCGCCTCCACAATCCCAGCCAGAACCCAGAGCATCCAGAATCCCAGAGCAGCTGTGGCTGCCCCTGCATCCCTGGAAGTGTCCAAGGCCACGTTGGATGGGGGTTGGAAGAACCTGGGACAGTGGAAGGTGTCCCTGCCCATGGCAGGGGTGAAACAAGATGAGCTTTGAGATCCCTCCCAACCCAACCCAACCCAACCCAACCCAACCCCTGATTCTGTGGCTCTGCTTTGTGGTATTTTCTGGGGTCCCCCATGGCAGGAAGGAAATTATGAATCTGACTCCATGTTCTTAGAAGGGTAATTCATTATTTTATGGCGTTATATTATCTTAAAGAATGCTATACAAAAGCTATTCTAAAGAATAGAGAAAGGATACTTACAGAAGGCTTAACAAGTTACTAATGAAAAACTTGTGACTCTCCAGAGTCCCAAACCAGCTGGACTGTGATTGGTCATTAAGTAAAAACAATGTTGGATAAACAATCTCCAAACACATTCCAAAGCAGCAAAACACTGAAGAAGCAAATCAGATAATATTGTTTTCCTTTTCTCTGAGGCTTCTCAGCTTCCCAGGAGAAGAATCCTGGGCAAGGGGATTTTTCAGGAGATGTGACAGTGACACTGCTTTGCAGACCAGGCTGGCCACAGCTCCTGGACTTGCTCTCTCCACCTGCAGCCCCAGAGCTGTGGTGCCACAGCCCWGAGCTGCCTCACAGCCCCAGGATGCAGGAGGAACAYCRGGAATTGGGGATTTGGGGATTTGTGCTGYTGTGTTTCCACCTCTGAGCCCATAGAGGATGTGACCCACAGCACTCACCAAGCCCCAGGATCTGCCTCTCTCCCACYTGACTCTTGCACTGTGGTTTTTAATTAACCTTGGAACAGCAAAGGGGCTTCTTTTCCTCCTTTTTGCCAAACACAGCCATATTTTACAGGGATGGTGACAAGCTAATTAACTTAATTCTTATGACACCTCTCCAAGATGAGGCTAGGGTTGGCTAGCTCTGCAATGCAGTGTTGGGCTAATTAAAAAATAATTACTACTTCACCAAGGACAAGAACAAGAAGTTAATTAAAAGAATGAGGTGTAGCCTTAATGAAACTCATCAGATTGTATTCATTCAGATGTCCCACAGCCAAATCCCTCCCATTAGGACATAAATCCACGCTGCCTCCTTCTTCTCAAGTGTTTGCAAATGGGCCCCTGTCTCTCCCTCCTCCCTGGCAGAAGGAATATGAATTATTTCAGGAGCACAGGAGTAAACTCAGGCTGAGATTATACATACCCTGGAGGGCTGAGGGACAAGGTGTGGATCTCCAAATAGATCTGGGGTTATTTACACTACCTCAGAAACCATGTGCTGCACAGGACTGAACCATCCATTMCCAAAAATCCTGTGGGTGAGATGAGAGCCCTCCACTGCTGCAGCCATGCCTTCAGACACCACCTTCCARCACTGGGAGAATGAGGCAGAATGGATCTCCTGGGGGAAAAATGAGCTTTTMCCTGGGTAAAACTGAGCCATGGCCCAGATTCAGAGCTCGTGGCCCATCCCTGGTGCAGGAACCAAGCAGCATCAGCTGGGCTGGAACCTGCTCAGGAACACTTTGCTGATCCACAAGGACCTGAGCCCTTCACAGGGCAGCACCTACAGCACCATCACTGTGATGTTCAAACACTGGGCCAAGAGGGCAAATTTTCAGTGAGCCCARCAAATCAGGGAAGCAGAAACAGCCTGCTCAGACACACACAAGAGGCCACACGTGCTGAAAACACCAAATTGCTGCTAATAAACCAGTTACAGCAAGCTAGTCCAGACACACTGCAAAGATCAGCTCCTCCAGGAAAGGAGGACATGCACCACAATTCACAGATCAGCTCAGAACCTAAAGGAACAGGGGATGAGCTTTGCTCCATGGCAGGATCACAGACCTTGAAGGTGTCAGCTCCACCTTCACTGCCTGGCAGAGAGCAAACCCAGCAATCCTCAGAGGTGTGCTCAGGAGGGAGCAGGGAGCTCATTTCCAGAGACAGAGAAAGGAAGTCAGTATTGTAAAGCAAGTTTTACAACACTGTCTTTGCACTATCCAGTGTGTGTCACAGACATCTTTTATGAAAAAYCCTTTCCTTAGGATTTTTCCTCCTGAGAAGCTGAGAGGCCTCAGGAACAAAATRTAAACATTGATTATCTGCTGCTGTGGAATGCAACAGGTGCATCTGTGATTGGTCTCATGWGGTTGTTTCTAATTAATGGCCAATCWCAGCCCAGCTGGCTCRGACAGAGAGYYSARCCACAARCCTTTGTTATCATTCTTTSCTATTCTATTCTTAGCTAGCCTTCTGATGAAAYCYTTTCTTCTATTCTTTTAGTATAGTTTTAATGTAATATATATCATAAAWTAATAAATCAGCCTTCTGAAACAYGGAGTCAGATCCTCATCTCTTCCCCAATCCAAGMACCCCTGTGAGCACTGTCACAAGTGTGTACACATGAAGAAGCAAAGCCCACATCACAAGTTAATAAATTTCTTTGCCTGGGACTCCTGTCAGCCTTTTTTGCTGCCAAGGCTGGCAGCACATGGGAAAATGAAATCCTCTTCCATCAAGCTGCTCTGCTTGTGCTGTCTTGGAGCTTTACTGGTGCTGGGAAGAAGCTGATGTTACACTCAGATGTCCTGTACWGCACCTGGGCAGCACAAACCTCAAAGACCTGGAAAAATGTTTTGCCCAATGCATAAAAAAAGCCTCCAGAACTCCCAGAACATTTCCCCCTTGACAGTGGACATGTTAGATGAGGAAAAATTCAGAGTTTCATATTACCTGGTCTAAAACTAAGACCAAAAAATAAAAATCAGCAAGAAGTTTGTGTCAGTTGTGGAAGTTYAGCAGACAATTCTCTCAGTGCTTGTGACTGGCATTTCAGCAGGAGGCACCTCCCTCTATTTTTGATGCTTGGATCAAAGAGCTCCTGAAGCTGCAACTGTCAAAGAAGGTTTCATAAAAGACTTTTAAAATCCCTGCTCAGTGTCCTTCCCYAGACTGGGGCAGGGTAATGCTGCTTGGAAAGATTTTTGCACTCATGACTTGGATTGGTTTTTGCAGTGATTAATTCTCAACAGGCCAATTAGAGGCAGCCTTTGTTTCCTGGCACATAAAGGTTGTTCTTCTAAGTAGGCTGGACTGCACCTTGGTGGAGCTGGAATTGTCACCTTGCAGGGCCATYGAGGCTTTAAATGGCACCTCTCAGTCACAGAATTAGAAATTTAAAATGGCAAGAAGAAAACCAGCAGCGCTCTTGCCAAGGAAACCTTTCCCACCCTGTGTTTCAGTGGTGTTTAACCTCTCCTGAAATGCCTCCACTGGATTTGTATGACCTTCTAAATCAATATGAAATCCTGAAGGCTGTTCAAGCTTTCTTTCCTCTAAGTTTTCCATTCTTTCCTCTAAGTTTTCCATTCTTTCCATTCCCCCATAGCAATTTTTTGCTTACCAGTCAGCAGCTTAAATACCTGCTGTCTTTTTACATCCTTGCAGCTTTCTTTTTTTTTTTGACACCAGCATCCACAGTCCTTGCTGTGACATGATCTGCCACRAGCTCTTCATGTTGAACAAATGTCCCCAAAACACAACAATGCACTTCATACTTAATTATTGTAACTCACTGGAACACTTGTGTGAAATGCTTTGAAGTCATGTGGTTAAAATTCTTAGTGAATAGTTAAGAATTTTTGTGAATATTCTTGTGAAAATCAAGTGCTGTCACCTTGAAGGTGGTTCTGAGAAGGGAAAAGATAGAAAAAAGAAGGATTTTCTCCATGGTCCAACWGGGTTTTGCCTCAGAGTATCAGATGTTATTAACTGTTCTGGGCAAAGAGAGAGAAAGTGCAACAATCCCATCACAGGCACCTCATTGTCCTTAAGCTTCAGAAAATGAGAAAGTCTGAGCTGAGATTCTTTAAAAAAAAATTGTTAGGAAGTTAGGCATTTAAATTTTCTTCTGCAACCCACAGTAACATCAGTACTTTSCTACCAATTTAAATGAAAATGTGGCTGTAACTAATTAAAGGTGGATTATACATTTTGCTTGASAGAAAGACTTAGCTTTGTGCAAAACTGCAGATTTGCCAGTTATGTGGTGTTGCCAAATTTCCTGCCCTTKTCCAGAGTTTTCTCTGACTTTTTCAGTATTTTTCCATCAGGAAAGTTGTTTTCCCAGAGCATGCTCTTCCTCCTCCCACTGTATTTTTGCTCCTTGTTCATGTGCACAGTTTATTTATGTGCATGGTTTGGGTTTGTACAGTCTTACAGAAAATAAAGGCAGAACRCTAGAAATTAGCAGAGATTTTCTTCTTTTTCCTCTCTCTTTCTCTCTTTTTTCATTTTCTAGCATGCCTTTGCACTTTTCACATGTTTCCTCTCTCTCATTCTTCCTCCTCCCCTGTGATGTTCCCAAATCCCCTAATTCAGAGYAGAGAAAACACAGTTCACTGGAGCCCTCTCTTGGCCTCGTGTGGGAACTTAGCTCTGCAAAACTCAGRCTTTTTTATGAATGARTTCAAGATCAGTTGCAAAATTTGAATTTKCTGGGGAGCACAGCTCCTGTTGGTGTTGCTAATGTTGCTGCTGTTACTGTGGTTGTTATTTAAACAGCTCTGTGTTGATTCTGTTTTATGTGTGTGTGTGTCTGCAAGCTGGAGCCTGGGTGCACAGACATGTACATAGATCAGCTCAAATCCAAGAAATAAATGGCTGCAAAACTCTGAATTTCCTCTTCAAAAGACAATTAAATATCCATCCTAATCATCTTTTGCTGCAAGTGAAGTGGGGAAAAGAGTGGACAAATAGGTCAGCAAAACTGAGAAGAAAGCTGAAAAATAAAGATAAGATTATTCATATCCCTGCCTTCACCTTTAGCTCCAAACTTTGAGCAATCTGAGGCTGATGTTATCACTTTGTTGCTACAAAATGAGAGGAAAATCACCTCTCTGTGCCTTTACCAAGCATTTGTGAGCTAGAGCCAACAGCATCTCAGATTTGGGATGCCCAAGGGAAGATCTGCCCTGCAGTATCCCTGYCAGGGCAAGGCAAACTCCAGCTCTGCCCTTCTCTTGCCTTTGGTGTGAAGTTAAAAACTGTTCAAGCCTACAAATTACAGAGCCCAAGAGAAGTCACAGCTTCAGCTGAGGAATAAAAAGCTCAAGTGCAGACTTCAGTGCAGCTCAAGAAATGAATGTTTTGTTGCACTTCAAACAGGATGATGATGACATGAGAAGCGAGCCAAACCCCCCTGGGAAAGCCCAGTGGTGATTATGTGAGGGTGGGAAGGTTGCACATCTCAGTCTGCTTCAGTACTGGGTGGGAAAATTCCCAATTAAACCCAAAACACAGTACCTGCAATCATCAGGGGAGAGAAAAAATAGCCAGGAATGCAAGGAGAGGAAATTGATTCTTGTTGCAATCCAATGTCATTCTTTCTCAACTTCCCTGCTCAAATTTTTAATTCAAGTCCATAGCAGCTTATAAAATCCCTCAGCTGATGTGGCTCTCATGGCTGGGTTTGTGCTGTCCCATTTGGATTGATGAAAAGAAGGAAAAGAAAGAAGGAAAATAAGGAAAAGAAARAATCAAACCTTTCATCCTAAAAAGGAGCAGCAAAGCAATTCCACATCAGAACACGAGCTGTGAGAGGAAGAGATTTCTGTCCCATTTTACTCCCTGGCAGCCCCAAGGGAAAGCTGCTGCTCTTTGGACAAGGCTGTTGTGTCTCTGCTCTCCCTAGGAGCAGGGGGCAGTGGTGGCTCTGCCCCCAGCAGAACAAATTCTCTGCAGAGCCCATCTGTGCACATGGAGCAGCTTCCCACTCTCTGCTGCCTGGCCATGGGGATTTCATTCAGGAAAGGGTGTAAAAACACCTGTCCCATACACTCCTTGCTAATCCTCACCAACCAGTGGTTCCTTCATGCTCTGAAGAGCAAGGGTTTGTGGCATTAATAACTTTTATTATCCACCCAGATGTGAAAACTACTGAAGCACGACTCAGCCTCCCATTAGCTACCAGGCAGGGTCAGGATACACAGATCTTTAAGGGGTTAATCCCAAGGTAAATACAAGGGCTTCCAGTGAGGGAGTCAACCAAAATCATATTACAAATAAAAATAATAATCCTCAAAAAGATGCTGCCAAAGAAGCAAAACCTCTGCATCCGATTCGTATCCCRTTCAGAAAAGTGATGTTACAGAGCTGTGTCCATAGATTGTGCCATCTCAGGAATGTGGCTCTCATGTCCTGAAAGAGCTCCTTGGTGTGACCCAGCCCAGGCCAGAGCAGAGGCTGGGGCAGCACAGACTGAGCTCCTCCACTGGAGGGGCCCCTCAGGGTCAGCAGGAACTCCTGCAGCCCCCACACTGCTCCTGCTGGGCTTTGGCTGC
Organism: Sporophila hypoxantha; assembly: GCA_002167245.1. NCBI lineage: Eukaryota > Metazoa > Chordata > Aves > Passeriformes > Thraupidae > Sporophila > Sporophila hypoxantha. Next base: position 381,885 of record NDFG01000227.1, read on the forward strand.
CACGAGCAGCAGCTCCCTTCCCAAACCTTCTCCTCCTCCTCATCAGCAGGACCACACACAATCCAGAAGGTCAGGGAGGTATTCCCTGTGTGAGAGCCTGAATGAGGGATGTGGGACTCCAGGCAGCTCTTCAAAATGCAGTTTATTGTACCCAAGAGTTACAGCAGTCCCAGGGTCATGGGTTGACAGAGCTGTGCCTACAGCCTGTCAGCTGCAGCTGCGAGGCAGGCTGGAGTCCTGCATCCCTCATTCAGGCTCTTACTAATTTGGTGCCCCACGTTGGGCACAACACTGTAAGAGCTGAAAATGAGAGATGTGGGGGCTCCAGGCAGCCTTCCCAAATCCAGTTTATTGTATCCAGGATGTCACAGCAGTCCAGGGTCGTGGGTGACAAGAGCTGTTGCCTACAGCTGTCAGCTCCAGCTGCAGGCAGCCTGAGAACCCTTTGGTTTTTGGTTAACAAGTGCATTCTAACTTTTCTTTTTGGTTACAATGCTTCTATACTTTGCTGAGCACTTAATACAGTAAACCAATCTATCCCTTAACTTTTATCTATAGCCTATCATAACTACTGATTACCATATTCATGTTACTGTTCTCCAATCACTAAAGTTAGTACATTACAGTTTAAGCCTGAAGTTGTTTTTCAGTTTTCTTGCAGTGGAAAATTCTGAGACCTTTTTTCTACTTGCAACATTTGCTGCCTTGTTGCCTTGTGCTCTCTTTCTGCTTGGTAAAAACATCTTCTTGTTTGGGGTGGGTTTATTCCTTTGCTCTAATCTAAAAACCACCCACTAACACAGCCTCTTGCCTCCTTGGTTAGCCAGTGAGACTGGCTCAGCAATTCTTTTCTTCTATATCAAAACTTGCTTCTACCATCTCTATTCCTTTCATAAGACTCTACATTCAAAAATCTTTCTGCTAAGCCACACATATCTGTGAGACTTTCTTGCAAACTTTCATCCTCCAACACTTTGCAAGGAATTCTCCCACTCACACATGCATGAGAATGGGAAGGAGCCCACCTCACACAGGTGGGGCAATCCTTGCCCAGTTTCCAAGGAAAACCCYGTGAGCTGCAGACACATCACTGCTCTCCCAGTCACTGCCCAAAGTCAGGGAGAAATACTGGGAAAAAAAATATTGTGGGTTTTATAATAGTTAAGTAGAGGAATAAAAGATTGAGATTGAAGCCATAGCAGAAATAGTAGTAGATTGAGATTGAAGCAGTAGATTSATATTGAAGGTYCTAGAAATAGGACCCAGCTTTGTTRCCTTAGCTMAGGTGYTKATTGTTCCTTCCAAGAAAACAAGGTGTGACCAAAAGCAGCCAAAAATTAAATCCAAATTGCCCTCAAACTGTTTTCATGTCAATATATTGTAAGCAGCACAAGTTTGTTTTTCGCCAGAAATTCTTTTTCAAATTTACATTAAAAATACCAAAAATATTTAGAGGATTAAAGCCTGATTTACAGGTTACATGRCAGGTGATGAGTAATTTCAGTATTGCTTGGATGGTTCAGGTGCAACTTGATTTTTTTTTTAATAGGCATTACAAAAGAATATACCTTTGTAAGCAGTGATTTCCATTCAAATAAAAAGCCATYCATCAACAGCCTGAAAGGTTATTTGCTTTATTGCCCTGTACATACTTCAAAACACTAATTGGGTATTATAGATGAAGGCAAGATTCAAAACTGAGCAGAGGCAGAAGCTGGGGTTATACAAACTTGGAGACAGCCTGCACTTCCCAGGACATCAGGAAAACAYCACAAAAATTGGGAAATTCCATGCAATGGGACCCCTTGGCATTCTTCCACAGCAAGGAACATGAAAGGACACACTTGGATTTATGCACAGAGCAGATGGAGCCAGATGCCATGACCTGGAGGCACAGCCATACCCCAGGAYATCATCCCCAATTATCCTCACAGCCCCCTTCTCCCCAGTGTGTTTTGGATCTTCCAACCCTCTCTGTCTCTCCCTGACTTTACATCTCCCTGGTTCCTGCTGCTCCTCCACCAGCCTTCCAAATCCCTTCTCCCCAGTGCTTCCTCCAGGCTCCCCACACCCCAAATATTTCCTTGCAGGCTYCCACTAAATACCAAGTCTTTTTTAAAGTGAAGTTTTTAAGCAATCAGAGGAGCCCATTTAGAAGCAGTCACTYCCTTCAGTTGTCATTTATGTCCCTCCCCAGCTGCTCCAGCAAGCAGCCCTTGTTGGTTGTGTTTTATTTTGGCGGTGCTCATTTAGCAGCCACATTCAGCATCTCTCCACAAAATTGCACTCAGTTAATTTCCCATGTGAATCTGTTGACTGTTTGCAGGAGTTCAAAACAGCAGCACTTCTGTGTAGTTCATGAGCACTTCAGAACATCTGCTGGGCACTGCTGGGGGAGCTGCATCTGAACCACAGGCCCTTAAGTCTTCTAGAGAGTTCAGCTCATACAAAGAACTCACTTTTTGTTGAAATCTGCCCTAAAGAGAGAGACTGGAGAAAAAGAAGAGGATTCACCATWGCCAAAATGCCTGACATGTTAGCTGCCAGCCAAAGTTAATCCAGAATCAAGCAGAGCTCATTATATCCCTGACACAATCCCCTGATGGGTTCCCTCTGCCTGGGCCACGAGACAGCCCCAGCTCCTCACACACAACTGGCTCCAGATCCAGCTGGGGCTTCCAAACCCCTCAGAAATATTTGCATAATCCTGGGTTTATTATTTTAGCTTAGGCTGCACAGACTGTACAGTCAGCACTACACAGCCCATTTTCAAATCCTACTCAGCAGCACCTGAAGCTGGCTCTCAACCAAAACACAAGCCAAGCCCAGGTCTCACTTCTGCACTGCCTTTCCCAGCAGACAGCCAATGCTCCCCTTCAAAAGCATTTTAATCCTTCTGCAATTCTAAGCTTAACCCAAGATTTCTTCACTTAAAAAATTAAATTATTGTAAAACTTGACTGAATAAGGGTGTGCCTACCACAAGCCTGAGCAAGCCTGGCAGTGCTGTCACAGAAAGTCCTCTRTAAAACATACATGCAAGATATACACTTAGAGAAAAGATATTTTAATAATTTGTCTGAACAGTTATTGCTCAGGCCAACAAGCAGAGTTTTGTAAGGACAGATCAGGTGGTACTGAAAAGAATAAATTCAGTACTTTATTTCCATGACTGCTTTTGAAATATGYATTTAATTCTTGAAATAGGSATAAAYACCTGSAGRTATGTTGTCTAGAGAGGGACAAAAATAGGTCAGCACACCACAGTGCCTGCWAAATAACAATTATGTCATGGAAGCAAAWGGGATCATAAAGGAGAGCKGCTCTAATAAGATTTTACTTATTTATATGTATATATAATATTTTAATAAATAATATATATTACATAATATATGTTATATAATATAGAATATGTAATGTATGTTATATAATATATAATGTATAATATATAATGTATAATATATATTCTTTATAATGTATTATATATTATATATTATATATTATATATTATATTATATCTTATATCTTATATCTTATATCTTATATCTTATATCTTATATCTTATATCTTATATCTTATATCTTATTATATATTATATATTATATATTATATATTATATATTGATACAGAAGGGAATAGTGTCTCTACTAAAAGGAAAGGGAGGAGTAAGGGATAATCCATTTAGCCTCAATCCATCCAAGGCATTTACAGACACACACCATTTGACAAGCTCCAAGCCAGAGCTCTTAATCCAAGAGCTGACTGACCAGAAAATTCCTCCAGTTCTGATGGAGGGGTTCTGGCCCAGCCAGAAAGGGGCAGAGCACTGCAATGAGCAGCCCTGTCTGAAACGTGCTGAAGGAGGCATCTAAGCCCAGGCACACAACAGCACTAATTGCTTGTGAAAATCTAAAATTCAGTGCCTGCAAACACTTAAGCACATGAATAATCCAGTGGTTGGCCTTGCCTGGCTGTGCTGCACATGCTGGGGTGAGGGAGTGATATTAATAATGATAATATTGAGATCTCACACAGCCTGGGGCTGGGTAATTATAGAGGAAGGTGAGTCAGGAGGAAATAACAGCCTCCCTCTCTCATAAAGAGCAAATTTCAGCCTGGCAAATACTGAAAAGCAGCTGAAGTAAACAAGTTCTGAAAGAATTCTGTATATCAGAAAAAAAATKGAGGCATTGTGGGCAGCTATGGAAAAAAAATAAATCACAGCCCAGTGGTCAAAATAAGCAAACTAAAGGTAAATGCTGAGAAATGCAAGTGAGAGCAGCACTAAAACACAAGGTGCACTCTGTGTACATCCTGCCCTGGAGTGCCCTGTCTGCACCAGGATAGGAGGGGAACAGGCAGATTCACACTCAACTCCCAGCCAAGAGCATGAATGATTTTAATTCTGGTTAATAATTCTGGGGATAATCACATGGAGGGATCACAAAAATCATGAGCTTTTCACTGAAATTCCTACAGTTATGAAACAGCTGAAAAGCAGCACRCAGAATAATGCATAGCAAAGGTGAATTCCATTTCCTCAGTGCACAAAAATGAATCTTTCAGATGAACTGAGCCATGACATCTACAAGAAACCAAACTCAYCATCTATCCCCACTGCTCACCCCAGCAGCACAACCAGGGCTGGATTAGGGATTAAAAAATAAAAGCTCAGGGAAATGCCTTCAAAAACCTCTCCTGAGCAGGGCAGATGGACCAGTCACAAAAAGGGCATTTCCCACCCTGCAAAACTTTCATGAGAAAGAACTGTTGTGTGACCACTTTCACTGCACCAATAAATTAGAGACAAGTTCCCAACTGCTTTGAAGCCATCAGATATGCCCCAAATTATAGGAGGCAGTTGTTGTGTGAGAAACATTCCCCTCAAAAACTATTGTATTTGTGGGGTGCCCTGATGAAGGAAGGAATGATGAATCTGACTCCATGTTCTCAAAAGGCTAATTTATTATTTTATGATACTATATTATATTAAAGAATACTATACTAAACTATACTAAACAATACAGAAAGGATACTTACAGAATGCAAAAAAGGTAATAATGAAAATTCCTGACTCTTTCCTGAGTCAAGAAACAAGAAAACTGAAAAGAATAAATCAGTACTTTATTTCCATGACTGCTTTTGAAATATGTATTTAATTCTTGAAATAGAGATAAATATCTGCAGGTATGTTGTCTAGAGAGGGATAAAAATAGGTCAGCACACCACAGTGCCTGCTAAATAACAATTACATCCCATGGAAGCAAAAGGGATCATAAAGGAGAGCTGCTCTAATAATATATTTATTTATTTTATATATGTCAATGTATATGTTTATGTGTGTATATATATATATTATATATATGTATGTATATGTATTGGCCAATGAGTCAAAACAACTCACAGTAGAATCTAATGAAACAATCACCTGTGGGTAAACAATCTGCAAACACATTCCAAAGCAGCAAAACACAGGAGAAGCAAATGAGATAATTATTGTTTTCCTTTTTCTTTGAGGCTTCTCAGCTTTCCAGGAGAAAAATCCTGGGTGAAGGGATTTTTCAGAAAATATGAATGTGATAAAAAACCTAAAGCCCTCCCAGTCAGATGAAATTATCTGGAGGTGAGTGGGTCCCTCCATAGCCAAGACCTTTGCAGGATGCTGTGACAGCAGTGCCACCCTCATGGGCAGAAAATGTCACTGGGATCCCTCCTGCCTTAGTTGAGAAATTTGTGTTTAGATAACATTAATGTTTTCTCTAACCAAATTAATAAAAAGCTTTAATATATCTTAGAATGGGGTGAATTACCTCCTGGACTCTCCTGTGGGTTTCTCCACTGAAAAAGAAGCTTTCAGAAGCAGGCTGCAAATCCCATATCACATCAGGAGTATTGAAGTCCTTCCTACATGCTGAACATTATCCAAAAGTGTTCTCTGCAAACATTCCTGCACTAACAACTCCTCTTGGTCCTTTCTCTGGCTCTGGCCACCACCAGCAGCAAAGCACCAGACCCTGTGGAAATCAGATTTGACTAAACATGGGAATTCTTGTGTACCAATAAGTTATCCTTTGATTCATGGCATATTTCAGATTAAAGTTCCAAAGAGCTACAAGAGGAGAGGCAATTCCCCATTTCAGTCCTGAGGGCTGCACAGATTTATTATTTCTGGCACGTCATAGTGCATTGTTTGGTTGAGATTGGCTGTTAAAATCCATACTTATGAAAYGTAATATTCCTCTGGAAATGTCCCATTCTGGTTCTTTTTTAGATGGTATTTTTATTGTGAGGGAGGGACAGGAATGAGCCTAATAATGATGTTCTAAATCATTTCAGCTGGTAAAGTCAGGTAGACTAATATTTTATTTCCGTTTGGCCTCTTATTTATTTAACCAAAACTGAGATGAGACCCTTGTGAGAATTCTGGCAGAATAATTCAGGATATGGCTGTGTATCTTCCTAATAAAATAAAGGCCAAAATACCAAATGACTGGAGGATGGCTCCCTCCTTACTGTCTTCTCACACTGGCATTGCTCAACAGCTAAATAATAGAGAATATGAACTCCAGTAATCAAAATGAGCCAGGCAGGGGCTCACAGCCACAGGCCTCTCCAGTGGACAGACCATCCAGAGCCCTCCACTGGCTCAGGAGAGRCCTTGGCAGGTGGCACAGGGCCAGTAAAAAGTAACTGCAGAGGTTGGCAGAAGAGTGTAAAAGAAGAGTTTTCCCMAGCTCTGTGCCATACCTCAGTCCTGACTGACCACCTGTAAATCACACTTGTTATTAAGTTATTAATAACCCCTTGATTTAATTCCCAGAGGCCAGACCTGCAGCTCCTGCTAATCAGGGGCACCTTAGCACAGGTAACAAGCAAATGYTGTGAAATCCAGGCCCCCCCAGCTGCCAACAGCAACCACTGCCTGGGAAATCAAGGCAGGACTTTGCAGTGTGGATAAAATGCAATTTTTAGGAATGAGCCTCCTTTCTCCTTGGAGGATTTACCCTTTGTTTCCACAGAGAAACCAGAGGCCTCCTCCCTCTCCAATCCCAGGGGGAAAGGAGCTGAGGACAAAACCTGGAATTGTTCCAGGCCAGGTTGGACAGGGCTTGGAGCAACCTGGGATAGTGGCAGGTGTCCATGGCAGGGGGTGGGAATGAGATCAGCTTTAAGATCCCTTCAACMCAACCCATCCTGTGACTCCAGGACAAGCAGAGAGCAGCCACAGCACCCTTCTTTTCCTCATCCAACATCCACCTCTACCAGAGCATCTGCAGGGAGAGGAGATTTGCATCTCCTGCAAACAGCTCTGAGAACAGGCCCCTGCCCTGGGCTGTGGGAGCTCAGGAGCCCTGGCAGTGCCACCAAGCCTCACCCAGCACAAGGGTGACCTTGTGAATATTAATATAATATAATGTTGTAGCATTCACATTCTCTGAAAAATCCCTTYGCCCAGGATTTTCTCCTGGGAAGCTGAGAAGCCTCAGAGAAAAAGGAAAACAATAATTATCTCATTTGCTTCTCCTGTGTT
>NDFG01000227.1:389953-403558 GCA_002167245.1 Sporophila hypoxantha
CCAGGACAGCCCCTCAGCCCTGGCAGCCACCAGCACACCATGGTGCTGGCAAAGCACTGACTGTGCTGTGTTTCAAACTAAATATTTGCTTCAGGCTCATAGCACCATTAATGCAGAGTCCAGTTAAAAATCACAGCTCCACCAAAATGAACTTTGCTTTTGATTTTTGCAGGGGCTGGGAATGCATCTTTTCCTTGTCACTCTCACAGGATTCTCTGGGTGTAAATACTTAATGGAAAYGTTCCTGGAAACACATTATCATTAAAAAAAATTTTTTTAAAAAGTGTGAGCCCAGCAACATTTGCATGAGACAATAGTCTGTWGCTTTGCATCATCCAAATCCAGATGTTTCTGGTGAGAAAGAAATAGATGACCTGAGAATTAAACCCAGGCCCCTTGGCTCCCCTCCAGATGCTCTACCAGCTGCTCACACCAAATCCCCTCTGGTCAATTACTTTACTTGATGCTTCTAATCAACAATATTATATATGTGATGCTATAAACTTTTGTATTTAATATTAGCTCATAACTCAGCATCCAAAACCAGATGGTTTTGGTGAGAAAGAAATTGATGACTTATCAGAGGAGTGAAGCCAGGCCCCCTGGCTCCCTTCCAGGCAGTCTACCAGCTGAGCTGCAAAGCAAAGCAGTCACCTCCTGCTCCCCCCAGCCCTCTGCCTTTCATGAAAGGAAAAGGATTTCACATCTCCCACTGCAGGAATATGGGAAAGATGTTTTAATAAACGCTTTTTAAAGAGTTATACTCTTTTAAAAGCAGGCAGGCTTGCTTTGAGGCAGGAGAGCACTTCTYCCCAGAGGAAGGCTTTGCAGACAAGCTCCTTTTTTTCCTAACAGGATGAGGGCTCACATTCAACTGCCTGCAGAAGCAGCACAATAGATGGCTAATTTCTGAATTTCTTCAGAATAATCTGAATTTCTTCATCTCCCAGCACAATAGATGGCTAATTTCTGAATTTCTTCAGAATAATCTGAATTTCTTCATCTCCCAGCACAATAGATGGCTAATTTCTGAATTTCTTCAGAATAATCTGAATTTCTTCATCTCCCAGCACAATAGATGGCTAATTTCTGAATTTCTTCATCTCCTGCACACCCTGTGGAAGACGATTGTGAGACACTCCCTGCAAGCATTCAGGGCAGCTCACTGCATGAGAGGATGATGCAAAATATGAATGTTAAAGGACTGAGAGCAGGTTCCTGCAGGGCTGAAGGGTGGAACACAGGCATTTMTGATTGATGGAAATTTAATATGTTCCAACCACTCAAAACAGTCCAGCAAGTGCTTTATTTCAAACCTCTATTGATGYTTTGAGCTCAGTGCAATTCCTGCCACGGTTGAAGCTCAGCACAAACAGTGCTGCCTGTCCAAGGCCAAACTTTGGTAATCCAGAGCACAGGAACTGCTCTGCTCCTAACTCAAGATCCTAAATCACAGCATCAAGTATTTATTAAAGGCAAGAGCATCAGTTTTATAACTATGAATTCACATCATTTTGCTCTTAAATTACAGCTATATAAGATATGATGAAAAGCAACTTCCATGAAACCCCAAAGCCCTAAGAGCTTTGTTYAGGATTAGAGACAACAGCCACTACAGTTCTACAAATTGTAAGGAACAGAATTGTAAGGAACAACTGTGAAAATATTATTGCAACTGAAATTAATCTGAAAGCAGCACGCTTTGAAAATGTATTAGACAACAGTTTCCAAAGAGGCAATTCCAGCTTCCCAAAGCAATGAAGACAGTGTACCTTTTCCAAGGAAAAACTACTTTTTAAGAAAAGAAAATATGGCTGCAAACATAGARAGCTGACAGTGGTGTTCAGAGAGCTCAGTTCTCTTGTTSGTTCATTTGACTAGATCTTAAGACCAAGGTTTTGCCTTAATTTAGTTATAATAATCTGCTTTTGCAAACTTCAGTAAGATTTAGTATTCACTTGTAGGGCAGCTTATCCTGCCCAGCCAAKGAAATCAGGCAAAGGCTTGGATAAATCCTCCAACTGCTGGAAAACCAAACCTCACCCTCAGTGAAAGAGACAGGGCTCCATTTTTAGTTTGTTAGAGTGAAGTGCTGTAGAACTCASAGCTTGTGAGACTGTAACAGAGATAAGAACTAAYAAACATCTGAGTCCCAACAAGAAATTCCATCTCACACRTTTAATCCTGACCTTGGCTGAAAAGAAGCAAAGAATCCATTAACCAGCTATCATCCAGACTCTTGATGCTGGCGTCCAAGCCCAGAAAAAATTCCAAGACCAAACAGCAAGAAATGCTGCTCCTTCTTCAAATCAAACTCAGAGCTGTGTGGAGGAAGAGTTCATGAAGTGTAAACCAGAACCAAGCCCAGTAATCAACAGGCTGGGGGAGAATGGTGTTTCCTATTTCCTTTTTAGGTGCCTGCATTTCCAACACCAGCTCAGGCTGCCTCTAATTAACTCTGATTGTGCTGAGCCATAATTTACAAGTTGTCGGGTCCAACATAAATTCAGAGAAAACCAACCCTGTCCCCTCCATTCTTTCCCAAGCTTGCATTGATTCCCAGATCATCCAGGGCTTCAGAGAGCAAATTCCAGGTCTTGAACCAGATCTGAAAACAAAATTAAAATGTCTGGTTGTAAAAACTGAATGTTTCTAACAGTTTGGGGGTGGGGTTTTTTTTGGTGGTTTGGAGGGGTTTTTTTTTGGTTTTTTTGCGTTTTATTTTTGCATCATTAACTGATACACAATATTTTAGAGCACTGAACCATGCTCTAAAACACTTCTCTTAAAGCCTCCTCTCCTCCTCCCAGTCTGTTGTCTGTAGATACAACGTGGACACCAAATGACTAAATCTGCTTGTTGCTTCATATATTTTTTTAATCATAAACAGGATACTGTCCAGGAAAGAGCAGCTGGAATCACAGCTGCAAAGCTCTCTCTAATGTGACACCACACAATCACACTTGATAGCAGAAGAGTTCTCTGGGGGAGGAAATCACTCCAGGAGATGGGCTGTAATTGAGCAGGACTCCACCAAAGATTTCTGKGCTTGTTGAGCTTTTGTTAACAAAATAGAAGATTTTATACCCTGACAAGTACACTGAACTGAAAACAAAATTAAAAAAAAAAACAATTACATAATACATACAGATATAAACCTGAAAGGCAAACAGCAAGTCCAGAAAAAAATTAATTTTGCTGCTTGTCTGCACTCTTTGAGGTATGGTCCTGGCTGAATAACCYAAATTCTGGGGTGTTAAATGAGCAAGGGGCAGTGGAGGAGGAAGAGAGAAGGAGACAGAGGAGGYTGAGCTGCATCCTCCCCAGAGCAGAGGCTGGCTGTGGTTACCAAGGTCTCACAGTTATTTTCTGTAYRTCAGATCCAGCTCTTAGTGATCAAGGACAGATTGGGTTCTTTCTTCATAAAACCTGCCTTGGTGTAGGAGAGGGAGCATTTGAAGGAGAGGAAGCCTGGGGATCCCTCCCARCCTAACAGCATCTATAAAAATGTAGGAAAGTGCAAAACATGGACCCAAGGACACACTGGGGGCCAGGCAGTCCCATGGAGTTTATGGCATTCCTTAGATATGTGTGGCATTCACATCCTCTGAAAAATCACTTTGCCCAGGATTTTTCTCCTGGGAAGCTGAGAAGCCTCAGAGAAAAGGGAAAACAATAATTATCTCATTTGCTTCTCCTGTATTTTGCTCCATTGGAATGTGTTTGGAGATTGTTCACCCACAGGTGATTGTTTCATTGGATTCTACTGTGAGTTGTTTTGACTCATTGGCCAATACATATACATACATATATATAAAATATAAATATATACATATACATACATATATATAAAATATAAATATATACATATACACATATACATATATAAAATAAATAAATATATTATTAGAGCAGCTCTCCTTTATGATCCCATTTGCTTCCATGGGACGTAATTGTTATTTAACAGGCACTGTGGCGTGCTGACCTATTTTTGTCCCTCTCTAGACAACATATCTGCAGGTATTTATCCCAATTTCAAGAATTAAATACATATTTCAAAAGCAGTCATGGAAATAAAGTATTGAATTTATTCTTTTCAGTTTTCTTGTTTCTTGACTCAGGAAAGAGTCAGGAGTTTTCATTATTATCTTTTTAGCCTCCTGTAAGTATCCTTTCTGTATTGTTTAGTATAGTTTAGTATTCTTTAATATATTATAGTATCATAAAATAATAAATTATAAATAAAATAAATAATAATAATAAATAATAATTAATAATAATAATAAATAAAATAAATAAAATAATAAAATAATAAATAATTAAATAAATTCCTTTTGAGAACATGGAGTCAGATTCATCATTCCTTCCTTCATCAGGGCACCCCACAAATACAGCAGCTATGGAGAGTAACTCTGGAGCAGCTGGGTGTCAAACAGTGTGGGACACCCCAAATGGTACCTGTGGGGGTGTCACCCACAGCCAGAGGTCACAGTGTCCCTGAACACGAGATGGACAGAGCAGAGCAGGTGACAAGGCCACAAAGCAGCACTGAAATGGTGTCTGAGAGAGGCTGATCCAGGGAGCCCCCACCCCAGAGCAGGGGCAGCTCTCTGCAGCAGCAGGGCCCTCTGGAGGRGGGAAACCTGGGGGTGCCCTGGGGAGGGAAGGCAGCCAGAAAATCCACACATTTTGTGGTGGCAGGACAAGATCTACCCCTGGGTGTCTGGCTCCTTCCAGCAGTTTTGGGGTGCCTGGGTAGGATGCTCGTGGGATGGGCTGTCTGAAGAAGGCTGCTGCTCCCTCCTGGATGAGCCCGGGTGGCAGGAAGAAAAATTCCACCTGGAATTTTCCTGGGACACTGGCAGGAGATGGAGGTGTGGGTGCAATCAGCTCAKTCACCTAATCCACACTGCAGCCCAATTCCTGACAGCCAGAACAGAAACCAGCAGATGAATTAGGACAAGATAAGAGGGATACACTCCAACTCACTCTTCCCCAAATCCAAAGAGCAAACACTGCTAAGATTTACTTATCAGCAGAATGAGGGAAACCAAGGTAAATTGTATACATGTGGGGATAAAACCCTCCTGGGGCAGCTTGTCCTGAGGATTTCATGGAGCACAGGAATGGAGTGCAAGCCTCAAAGGAGGTTCTGTCCCTGTTRTTTCAGAGGACTCTGGCTAGCACAGTTCCTGAGAGACTGTGGCCTTTTCCTGCTAACTCAGTGAGTTAGAACYTCATTTTCCAGTTACTCCACACCCCAACAGGGATGATGATGTCTTTCTCAGCAAAGATTTGTGTACAGAACGTGTCTGTAGGCAGTGAGACAAGACAGCTGCTTTCCCATTAATTCWTCTTTCAGCCTGGGCTGAGAAGCTGAACTCCAGACAGAAAGCTTAGAGCAAAGCAGGAGTGGGTGGAGGAGCAGAAGACCTGTGATGCAAAAAGGTTAAAGCATCTTTCTGATGCCTGTGCAGCAAAAAGGTTAAAGCATCTTTCTGATGCCTGTGCAGCAAAAAGGTTAAAGCATCTTTCTCTGTTGCACTAAGGTAGAAAAATTACAAAATAAAATCAGGTGTGCTCTGGCTGGACTGTCATTTCTTCTAATTCAAGCTGGTACTTTGCAAGTTCCCAAGGAAAACAATCCTAGTGTGAGCAGTTCGTGAGCAGTTCATGAGCATAACAATCTATTCCTGGGTAGAAAACAACTTACACCTGTATAAACTGTTTTTATTCTGGTAGATAAAAAAATGAAAACTATTTCTCACAAACAACTTTTCCTGCAGGTACACACCAAGAGTTTGAGTGACCAACCAGTACAAGATAATAACTTGTTACTAACCAATAGAGTGATTGGCAAGAAAGCTCCTGACCAATTGGAGTCACCCACAAGGTCTGTAAAACTGTATAAAAAGGAGTTATGTCAATAAAGAATGGGCTTTTTCCACCATGAAGAAAATAGAGTCCTGTGTGATTTATTCTGATATTTCTGCAGGATTCTGGACCTCAGCACAAAAAATTCAGCCCATGGGCATGGAGAACATGCACAGCAGAGCCCTCTCAGTGGCCAGAGGGGAGATGGAGCCAGGCTGCAGGCACTGCTGTGCTGCCCACGTGTCCCCTGTCAGCCTGTGTGTCGCTGAGMCAGCTCCCTGTGCTCTGCCACCACCAGGCTCTTGAAGCAGTCTGAAAGCACATTTATTTCTTGGAAGCCTCTGAACATCAGATGGAGCTAATTAAAAGCAGGAGGGCTCAGGGGAGCCGGGAGGGAGACGGTGCAATTTGGTTTCCACTTCAAAGTGGTTTAGCAAAATAAAAGCACTCAGCCCTCTAATGCAAGTGCACRTCCATGGGGAGGGGACAGAAGAGGCCACTCAGTGCTCTCCCCCCACTTTTGCTCCCCAGGCTCATTGGAGCTGTGTTTGGATGCTGTGCCAGTGGATTATTCAGGGCACCAGAGGTTAATTGCAGTGATTCCTGCCCTGCCCTCCCATCAGTTTTGCAGAGCTGCGCAGGGAGGAGGTGGCACCGTGGTCAGGAGCACCCACCCACACAACCCAGAGGGATGGGGATCACCCTCAGACAAGCAGCAGCTGCCACTGGGGGGTTCTGGGCCAGTGTGGGGTTTCTGGGCAATGTGAGGGACCAGGGCCAGTGACAGGCAAGGTCACTGCCCAGCCTGGCTGCTCAGACCCACCTTGGTAGGATCTGTTGACGGTTTGTCACAAGGTTTCGGGTGAAGGAAGAGACGAGATGGGCTCCATGATCAGAAGGCTTGATTTATTATGTTATGATAATATATATACTTACATATAAACTATACTAATAGAAAAAGAAAGGAGAGTTTCCAGAAGCTGCTTAACTACCTAAGAGTAGAATAGAAAGAATGATAACACACGAGCTGGCTTGACAAACTCCGAGAGCCAGCTCTGCTGTGACTGGTCACTGAACCAAAACATCCATTTCAGACCAATACAGATCCACTGTTGCATTCCACAGCAGCAGGCAATCTATTGTTTACATCTTGTTGCTGAACTTCTCAGCTTCAGCAGGAAAAATCCAAGACAGGATTTTTCATAAAGAAATGTCTGTGACAGACTCCTTGCAGGAACCCACAGCTCCTGCCTTCCACCCCCTGTTGGGACCCCCCATGTTTCCCATGGGGAACCAAGGCTCCCTCACCTTTCTCCCTGCCACTGACCCCTCAGGGGTCACTCCTTGGTGGCTTGACCTCTCTGTGCCCAGCCCTGTCCCCCAGCCCATGCCATGCTCAGGGTCCCTGCACCCACACAGGGCTGGGGTGTTAGCATGGAAAAGCTGCTCGCCAGCATTGCCCTCATGCCTGCTCCAGCCAGGCTTTTCATTCCCTTCTTTAAAAACTCTAATGTGGCATTTCACACCCACTCTAAAGTCTGTGTTTAAAAGGGGGCTGGACTGCAGGATCACACACCCAAACTCCTTCCTATTTATCTGCCTCTCCCTTAGTTATCCAACCCTCATCCTCCCTGATGCCATCCCAGCCTGGGGAATGGGTTCCAGAGCAGAAGCTGCACTTGGAGCCCCAGGCAGGGCCAGCAGCTGATGTCACCCAGGTCCCAGGGAGCCAGGTACCAGTGGCCAGCACCCCTCCAGCCCCAGCTCACCCAGTGACCCAGGCTGGCAAGAGCATTCTGATGATGTCCCATCCTCCTGCACCCACTTTTGKTTGTTCTTCCCTCGTTCTCTGTGGCTGGGGGAGAGCAAGGGGAAGAAATCAATAAAAATTAACTCTGAAAATAAAAAAAAAGGAATGAATCAGTAACTTGCAAGAGGCAGCAGAGAAAGTGGCCCATGGTGGCCCCATAAAGCATCWCTCAACACACCATTTCTCACCAAGCCAGTATCTCTCAACATCATTTACTCAACACTGMAAGACATAAACCTGGCCTTGCAAATTTAGGGAAAGGAGTCACAATGACAGTTCAGATTTTAACATGGCTGATTGCTGTGCTTGGAGCTCTCTGTTGCTGGGGGTGTGCAGGGGGCCTTTGGCTGGGCCAGTTGGGATGGGTCACTCCAGAATTTCAGCTCCCTGGCACTAAATATCTGGTTGGAAAAGGGGAGGAGCTGTGCAGACCTAAGCCTGTCCCCCCTGGGAGCTGGGATGGAGTGACCAGACTCTGCATCCAACACCCTGGGCAGCCCCAGCTGCTGCAGCCCCCAGGATGCTCCTGCCCAGGCTCAGGCTCACTGTGGCTGTACCCCTGCTGAAGGGCAGCTCTGTCCATCCCCTGGCTGACACAGAGAGCTCTTGTGARCAGCAAACCACAGCCCCAGCAGAGCCTCCTTGGCTGCAGCACCAGAAGAGGGGATGCTGGCTGGCCCTTGGGTAAAGCCGACTGGATTTTGTTCAGTGGCTTTTTCTTTCAAGAAGTTTGTAACACAGTGCCCAGGACATAGTGCAAGCTCTGTGTGAGACATGAATAACATTCCCTCATGTGACTGTTTGTACAGCTCAGGGCACTGCAGGTCAGGCTGAGGAGTGTTGTAAGAATGATGCAAGGCCCCCAGCCTTGAGAGCAYGGAGCAAAGGAAGAAAAAGAGGCATTCACAGGCCTGTGTGGGGTCCTACACGCAGTAGCTGAAGGCCCAGGGGGGTCACAATTTCAATGCATGTCCTTGGGCTACCCCAGGGAAAAGTGGCTCTGATGCCTTGTGAAGGCTGACCTGGAACAGAGGCTGGAAATAGATAAAGCAGAGATTAAAGAGTTAAAGAATAAAGTGAAAGAATAAAGTAGAGATTTATGAAAATGCCTCAATGTATCCACCTTGAGTAGCACAAGAGCCCAGCCAGGGCTGCACCCAGGATGAACCAAAATGGCCCCAAAATGAACCCAAGATGAACCAAAATGGCCCCAAAATGCACAGCCGGGCACGGGGTCTCTCACTTTGATCAGTTCTGCTCCATTTGCATCTTGCAGTTCATTGTCCCATTCCAGCTTTAGCCCATCCAGTCCCACCCTGCTTGTTTTTCTCTCTCCAGCCCACAGTGTTTGTGCTCTTGGGCTGAGATTTGGATCATTTGTCCTTGGTGCCCAGCTRGAGCAGGAATTGTTTTGTCTCCCTGCTCTGTGCACAGAGCTCAGCATTCCCTGATATAAAGCCCAGAACTACACACTGAAGCAGCACAGAATGTGAAAAATAGAAAAGCTAAACCCTGAGGCATCAGGTCTTTTCTGACTGCACAAAATGTCATTATCAAACTCACCTTTGAAAGCCAGAAGATGACCCCCCCATCATCCCTGGAGAGACAATGTGTGACTTTGGGAGGAGAAAACCAAAAGGAAGTTCTGTGATCCCCATGGAAAACATGGACACTCAGGGAAAACAGGTGAACATTCTTGGGAATCCCAGCTAGCCACAGACACATCCTGTGCTTTGATGTCCTTGCCATGTCCCCTCGTGTCCACCCCCTCACTGTGCAGCTCCAGAGCCCACTCAGAGCCTGGGCTCTGCTGCACCACTGCCTCCATCTCCACATCTTCTGCTTGGATCTCCAGGTCACTGCTAGTGACCTCTGTCCTTGGCACAAAGCACCCAGTGAGAAAAGGCCACTGAAGGTTGATGGCAGGATGGGTTTATTCCAGCTTTTGTCCAAGAGCCAGTTGTTTTGCTTGTAATTCACTGTAAAGAGAAGCAGCTTTTCCCTCTCTTCTGTAGCATTTCAGGTTATATTTTGGATGTAGCCCTTTTTATTTGTGGTCAAATAAAAAGACCAACAGCAATTCACACAGTCCTGTCTTCCCTTGGTGCCCATTTAGGGAACCTTAGCAATTGTGCAGATTCACATTTTGGGGTTTAGCTCCCCAGCCCACACTGTTGGAAATGATACAAGTATAAAAATTTTTTACTAACTTTGGGATTTTTTCTTCTTTGTCTGAACATGAACTTGCAACCTGCAGAGTTTGACTGTTTCTGACATTCTTGACCACAAATTTTGGCAAGTGCCAGCCAGCACCCTCCCAAACCACGCCTGCCTCGAAGCAGTGGCACAGCCAAGATTTTATTGGGAGAACAGAGTGAGCCCCTGGGGTGAGAGAGCCCTAAAATCAAGGAGCTCACAGCCCTTTGTATGTGTGGCAGCCCTCAGACAGGTTTTACCATCAGGACAGAGGGGGATCAATGCCTGCACTCCTTGGGTGGCTGTGGCACWTGTCCTTGGCTCCCAAGTGCTGCCAGCCTCTGGTGTAACCACACACACCTTCCTCATGTTATTCCTGACATGCAAACTACATGCAGCAGAGAGAGGCACAGAGGAGGTGAAAAAGAAACCAGAACCCAGCCCTGGATTCTTGCAGCCTGCTGCTAATTAGGTGAGACATGGTAAGAGGAACCCCTGCTATCAGCCAAGCCAAGGGAATGTAAATATTTGCAAGTCTAGGTCACCAGGTCCATTATTTACTGTTCTGTCCTGTGACTTAAGGTTTGACATGAGAYGTGAGGCTTTTAGAGGTTTGTTGTGTTTTGRTTCTMTTTTTTTTYCTTTTTGCTCTGAGAGTCCCTTGATTTCTTGCCAGTRACTGAGCTGTGAAAGGGAGGGCTGCCCTCAGCATCCCACAGCCACAAAACAATGATGCTACTGTGAACTTTTCCCATTAATCCCAGTCTGCTGGGTGGCACAAGGTGTTGGGTGCTATGAGGCAGAAAGGAGCGTGGGGCAGAGCTCTCAGCCTCCTGTCCTGCAGACAGACAGACAGACACCACTGCTGCCAGTGGGCACAAACAGCCACAACAAGAGAGAGGGATGTGAGCTACAAAACCAGAGCCACAGACTCTCTCTTTGTTTCAGCAAGAACCTTCAGTTTGCACATTGACACTGGACCTGCTCCACGGGCTCCCRTTTCCAATCTCTTTGCCAGAAAGTGGGGAAGGAAAAATATTTTTTTAAATTTTTATTCAAAGGCAATATTTAACATTCAATGCAAAATCTGTATTCATCTACCCATRTTACCCAAAACCTCCTGTCTGTCAGCATCAGGCTGCTGCTATCTCTTCTTTCCAAAGTTATTGATTAGATACAAGGATTTCTGTTGAGTTTGTGAGGGGTATCCCAGGATGAGGTGAGAGATGGAGAATCTGATCCATATTCTCAGAAGGCTGATTATATTGTATTATGTTTATATTGATATTAATATTATATTGATATTAATAATATATTATATTATATTTATATATATATAATTATATTATATTATATTAATTATTTATTAATTATATATTATATTATATATAATATTTATTGTAGATATGCTGTCCTAAACTTAACTACAGATAGAGAAAGGATACAGACGGAAGGATTTAAAAGAATAATAATTAAAAGACTCCGTCACTGGACTCCTCAGAGTCCAGCACAGCTGGATGGGTGTTGATTGCGTCATTAGTAAAAACAATTCACATGAAACCAATTCAAACATCACCTGCTGTAAACATCTTCAGGACCACATTCTCCAAAGCAGCAAACACACAGGAGAGCAATCAGATGAGATAATTTTGTTTCATTTTCTCTCTTGAGGCTTTCTCAGCTTCCAAGGAGAAGAAAATCCTTCTGGCTGAAGGGATCTTTCCAGAAAATAAGGGCAGTTTCATTAATATAGATTATAAAATGGTTATTTTCTCTCTCCCTAGTAAGTTGGTTTTGCATCTTGAGGGGATCACATCCAACCTCATCGGCATTTTCTCTGAGCAGCCCCATTATTTTCCACCTTGCCTGCCCACAGCTTCAGGCTTTCCCCACAGTGCAAAGGAACCTATAATTAGTTAGAGCTACTATCAATAAAGTATTATTATGTCAGTCATGTGGCAGGCCTGAGAAGGAACAAACTGGACTGGGACTATTTGGCCCGGAGTAAAGCCACTCCCTCTCTTAAGGCCCACGGTCTGCAGAGACTTTCCAGGAGCTTGTGCAGCCTTTGGCCCTGGGAGACCATGGGAAGAAAACAGAGCGTAATCTCTCCTGGTGAACAATGCTGGTCGGTGAAGAAAATATTAACAAAATTAAAATGCAAGGATCTATGTATTCCAAGTTTTCAGCTGGACAATTATATAATTTGTGTACTTTCTATAGCCAGAATGGTCACAAACTCCAGAGTAGGATCGATTGGTACATTGGGTCACATTTATTTCAGAGATTGTGCTTTTGCCTCCATAGAGCTACTCCCATTTAATACAATGTGCTCTAGATGGAATTCCGCTGCACACAGCAGGACCTGTGAAGGGCGCTGCGCAGCTAGACTCACTGGAAGACTTGTAGATTCAATGCGGCATCCCCACCCTAGAACAGGAGCACAGCCACGTGGGAAGATGGACGCAGCAAACCAAAAAATTTCTTTTTGATTTTGCTGCACTCTCTGCTGATCTTCCTAATAGGTAAGGAAGGCGCAGGTGTTCTGCCTTGTTGGGTTTGTGTGTTAGCAAGCAAACGTGGAGGGTGACTCTGGTGCCACTGCGAGGTTGTCCGCTCATGCTCCGAGCAGCTCACATTTGGATGGGGGTTTCGTGGCGTCAGAAAGTACCCGAAATATACAAGGAAACCTCTCATGTCACATACTGCTGGCATCTCTCTGTAGATCCAAACGACCAGAGAGTCTCTGCAGGTCGCAAACCCATGTCTCGCAGTCCGCAAGCACCCCAAAATCTTCTGCAGGTTCCAAACACCAATCTCTGCGGGCCCGCAACACCGAAAAGTCAGTTCTGCAGATGCAACACGCCCAAGTGCTCTGCAGATTTGACGAAGCCCAACACCCCAAAGTACGGGTATGGAGGCACCAGAGATACTGGGAAAATGCACCTGCAGTCCAACTACCCCAATGTGTTGCAGCGACTCCACCCCCCAAAGTCTCTGCAGAACCCAAACACCCCCAACAATCTGCAGGAACCCCAACGCCCAACGTTCTGCAGAATCCAGAACATCCAAAGTTCTTGCAGCGAACCCACACTCAAATCTTCTTGTAGATCCGCAAGAGTAGCTATGGCGGGAAAATAATGATACGGGACACGGGAGGGAACGACCTAGCTCATTATACAAGTCCCAATAACTACTCAACAGCTGAACATTCAACAGCAGATTTTCAACCCTTATATCAATGAGATAGAAATTACAAATTAGGGATGGATGTCCAAATTCTAAAGCAATGTTGTACATCACTAAAGTAAAGGTAATTGGTGGCAAAAGCGTGAATCAAACAACTAAAACGAATGGTAATGGCAAGTAAAGACAGCAATTCAGAACAGAATTATATAGAGACTCGTCCTGACTGAGAGAGAACAGAGTAGCAGTAGACGCCACACATCAGTTGGTGGCATGATCTGGTGTGTAGGCAACTACTCCCCAAGCAGTCGTATCTCTTATCAGGTCTGCTTTAAAACTACCTGTGCATCCCAAGTTCTAATAGTAAACTGTTGTACCCGTTATAGTTACTGATTGAACTCTTGTGAATAATGTTGTCATGTGGGTGGAGATTAAAGTAGTTCATGAATGAAAAGGACCCAAATGATTGGCAGTAGTACGAGCTATGTCATCAACGCCTGTAAGATTAGAAATTTGACGAAAGAATTCGTGAAAGTATA
>NDFG01000227.1:403583-425267 GCA_002167245.1 Sporophila hypoxantha
ATTGCAGAGATAAAGCCACATCCCTCTAAGCCAGGTTCTGCAGACTTCCAGGAGCTTTGTGCAGCTTGGCCTGGGAGACCAGGGAAAGGAAAACAGAGCAGATCTCCCTTCTTTGGGACAAGCTCTGAAATCACCAACTATTTTCCATTTTCACTGGATTTTTATTTTTTTACTTTTCTTCCAGAATGCAAAATMCAGAGTGGACATTTCCYATGGGACRTTTRTTTCCAGAGATGTGGTTTGCCCCTWAAAAACCACTTCCATTTAAAATTTCTCAGTGGAAATTCCCCCCAGGAGCTGGGGGCTGCAGCTGACTCAGTGTGAATGGATTCCATCTCCCACCTCCAGGAACAGGAGCAGCAGCCACATGGAAGGGATGGAGCAGGAAACCAAAATAATTTTTTTGATTCTCTGTGCTCTCTGCCTGATCCTTCCCATAGGTAAGAAGGGCAGGTGTTTGCCTGGGTTGGGTTTGTGTGGTTCCACAGCAACGTGGAGGTGCTCTGGTGCCCTGCCAGTGTCCCTCATGCTCAGAGCAGCTCACATTGATGGGGTTTCTGTGCTCAGAAAATACCCCAAATCTCAAAGGAAAACCCTCTCCACGTCCCCCCACTGCTGGCATCTCTTTGCAGGTCCCCAACACCCCAAATCTCTGCAGGACCCCAACACCCCCAAATCTCTGCAGGACCCCAACACCCCAATGTCTCTGCAGATCCCAAACACCCCCAAATTCTCTGCAGGTCCCAAACACCCCAATGTCTCTGCAGGTCCCCAACACCCCCAAAATCTGCAGGACCCCAACACCCCGAATCTCTCTGTAGATCCCAAACACCCCAAAGTCTCTGCAGGTCCCAAACACCCCAATGTCTCTGTAGATCCCAAACACCCCCAAAGTCTCTGCAGGTCCCAAACACCCCAATGTCTCTGCAGGTCCCAAACACCCCAATGTCTCTGCAAGTCCCAGACATCCCAAAGTCTCTGCTGGTCCTAAAAACCCCAAAGTCTCTCCATGTCCCCAACACCCCTAATGTGTCTGCAGGACCCTCACACCCCAAAGTCTCTGCAGAACCCAAACACCCCCAAAATCTGCAGGACCCCAACACCCCCAACCTCTCTGCAGATCCCAAACATCCCAAAGTCTCTGCAGGACCCCAACACCCCAAATCTCTCTGTAGATCCCAAACACCCCCAAAGTCTCTGCAGGATCCTCACACCCCAAAGTCTCTGCAGAATTTAAACACCCCCAAAATCTGCAGGACCCCAACACCCCCAAAGTCTCTGCAGAACCCAAACACCCCAATGTGTCTGCAGGTCCCAAACACCCCCAAAGTCTCTGCAGAACCCAAACATCCCCAAAATCTGCAGGACCCCAACACCCCCAAAGTCTCTGCAGGTCCCAAACACCCCAATGTCTCTGCAGGTCCCAAACACCCCCAAATCTCTGCAGGACCCCAACACCCCAAATCTCTCTGTAGATCCCAAACACCCCCAGATCTCTGCAGGTCCTAAACACCTCCAGTGTCTCTGCAGGTCCCAAACACCCCAATGTCTCTGCAGGTCCCAAACACCCCCAATGTCTCTGCAGGTCCACAAAACCCCAAAGTCTCTGCAGGTCCCAAACACCCCAATCTATCTGTAGATCCCAAACACCCCAATCTCTCTACAGTCCCAAACACCCCCAAAGTCTCTGCAGGACCCCAACACCCCCAAAGTCTCTGCAGATCCCAAACACCCCAATGTCTCTGCAGGTCCCAGACATCCCAAAGTCTCTGCTGGTCCTAAAAACCCCAAAGTCTCTCCATGTCCCCAACACCCCCAATGTGTCTGCAGGACCCTCACGCCCCAAAGTCTCTGCAGAACCCAAACACCCCCAAAATCTGCAGGACCCCAACACCCCAAACTCTCTNNGCAAAGGAGAGGAGATGGGAAATTTAATTTTATAAGGTTTTTAAGAAAGGAGATTAAATGGGGAGTGTGATGATGCTATGAATACCTCCAGGGAAATACCATCAAAGGAGAAAGGGGGATTATTCCAATGATCAGGAAACAGTAAAACAAGGAGAGCTGGGGCTAGGAGCTACAAATGGAAATATTTCAGACAAGGCATTAAGAAAAACTGTCAGAGAAGTGAGAGTGATTAGGTGCAGAAACTGGCCATCCCTGCAGAGTCAGGGCCTTATCAGAGCTATTCAAGGTGGTGTAAACACACCTTGGGAGGGCATGCAGGTGTGACCTGGGGAGGGAGAGGGKTCAGACATCCTAAAGGTRGTTCAAAMCCCCCTCACCAAGCTGCTCTTGTGKCTGACAYCTCACCATGAGCCCTGGTACAGAGCCTTGGAGCAGCCCCAGAGCCCTGCAGCCCCAAAGACACCTGAGGGTGCCAGAGCTGCTCATCCCTGCCTGAGGCATGGGAGCATTCCCAGGCACTCACCTTCCTCTTCCTCTCCTGCTTCTCAGCCTTTCTCCATTTYCTGCTTTCATTTCCCTGTCCTGTGACTGAAGAAAACAAAGGCTGGTGGAGCCATATGCTGACTTTTCTGGTCCAGGATGAAATATGAAATAAAATATTCCAGCCAGCTCGCCACTGTGTAACTTGGCAGAGTAGCGTGAGTAGCTAATGAGTAAAGCTGAAGTTGGCTGTGCAATTAAAAGTGATATATTTTTATATGTAAATGATGAGTTTTCCATCCTCAAAGCTGATAAATTTCTCAGGCTAAATTTCTCGAGCTAAGAGCCTTTTGTGGCCACATTTTTACACAGCACTATTTTTTTTCCCTCTGCTCCCCTCCAAAAAAAAATTTAAAAAGACCAGTTTTCCCATCTACTTAATGGGCTGTAAATACTTTTCTGCTAAGATGAAAAGTCCATTCGATTTGCATTAAATCTTCATCATTACCAGCTCTTGAGAGACTGCAGCAAGGCTGGGTACTGACACAGAATATTGCATCTTTTTCTGGAAACCTTCCCTTAGAGAWCCCAAGGGGGAAGAAGAAACAAAAAAGGGGTGAATAAAACCTCATGGTTTGGTATTGGGACACATCTACTTGCTGGAAAGGGAATTATAAATCCTGGGGTCTTCTTCTCAGCCTTGGTGCTGTTAGGGCAAGATCTGCCCTGTCTCAGAGTATCTCTGATGTAGGAGTTTCCCTGCCAACAGCCCTGGGAAGCAGGAGGATGAAGCCACCGTGGCTGGTGCTGCAGGACAGCCTGGCCATGTGCAAGGTTTTAACCCTTGGGAGCAGAGAGAACCAAGGGAAAAGGATCTGTCCCCCCAAAATATCCCACAGGGACATCCAGGGTGTGACCACAGCTGTGCTCCTCAACCTGGCATGCTGTGCTTTGTACCAAACACCCAACACACATTTCTGAGTCCTCCTTTCAACCTCCTGACTGAGACTTCTGCACAGAAACAAGCTCATTGCTGRGTGCTCAGAATTCAGCCTTTCCTGAATTCAGGCTTTTTCTGACTGCAGCTGTAACACTGAAGTGGAACTGGACACATTTGTCATCATTTCCAACTCTTATGTGTGACAGGTTGTTTCACAGGGGTCTTGAGGATGAGGGAAGAGATGAGATCTGACTCCATGTTTCAGAAGGCTGATTTATTATTTTATGATATATATTACATTAAAAACTATACTAAAAGAATAGAAGAAAGGATTTTCATCAGAAGCTAGCTAAGAATAGAAAAAGAAGAGAATGATAACAAAGGTTTTGTGGCTCAGGTCTCTGTCCGAGCCAGCTGACTGTGATTGGCCATTAATTAGAAACAATCACAGGATGCGACCAATCACACGAATGCCCTGTTGCATTCCACAGCAGGCAGAAGATCAACATGTTTTACATTTTGGTTCCTTGAGGCCTCTCAGCTTCTCAGGAGGAAAAATCCTAATGGAAAGGATTTTTTCATAAAAGTATGTCTGTGACACTTATGAGTCATTTACAATACTTTTTTTATGTTAAGTTTTGGGTTTTTGTTTTTTTTCAAAAGACAGAGGGTCTTGAGCTGCTCTCTCAGCTTCAGGCACAGCCATCTTTCTTTCAGCCCCTTGATCCTGCCAGGCTCACTGCTTCAAACGAAGCTTGCCTGCTTCAACCCTTCTTCTTTGGCAAAACACAGATGATTTAGAASATTTTGATGATTTTTGACAATGATGAAGAGTAAGATCTCAAACTGGAGCATTGCACTCAGCACAGGGCTGTGCTCCAGCCAGAAACCTGCTCTGATTGTCAGCCCTTCCCTTGCAATGGATTCAGGAATTCTGTTCTTTGCCTGGTCTCCTGCACAGGTAGGATAAAAGCTTCCACAACTGGTTCAGCTGTAAACCAAGGGAGGCCACACTGCAGCTGTAAACAACAAGATCCCAATGAATAAATAACTCAGGGCCACAAGTGCCACCTGTTTCTTGGTGAGGACTGTGAYCACAGTGCTGCAGAACTCTCAGAATCTCTGCTGCTCASAGTGACCCCGAGATGTGTYAGAAAGTCTCTTTTCCCAGCCCAGTGGTTGAAGRAGGAGTCAGAACTSTTCTATTCTCATTCTCAAGGTTGTTTCTTGTTTCTTATCTATAAAATTCTTTCTCTGGCCTGCCAAGGTCTGTTCAGCAGGTCAGACAGAGGCACTCTGCCTCCCATTGTTCTCCTGTCCCTGTGTTCTTTTTATACTAAAAACTACAAGTACTTTATTTACAATTACTTCCCAATACCCATCACCTATGTTAGACAGTGAGCTTCTACTCTAAACCAATCCAAAAGTGCCAACATCACAGCAGAAGATGGAGGCCAAGAAGAAGAAGGAGAAAGGCTGGACACACCCTGATTCCTCCATCTTTTCCCCTGAACCCCCATTCTAAAAACCCCAAAAATCAATTTTTCACACCATGATAAATTCACTATCATTCTACTTAAACTGTCGTGGCTCATAATTCTCCATATAAGGTTAGTAATTGTTTTTTCCAAGCGCTAAATCAAAGGCACAGGGGTCTTGGGCTCTGTGCCAAGGTCTCTGAGCCCCTTGTCAGGGTCTCAAGTCCTCCAGGGCAGCCAGAGGAATTTCCTGGGTTCTGACACAGAACCAGCACAGAACATCTCTGGAGCTTGACCTCCTGCAGACCAGAGCCTGCTGAGTTCATCTCCCCTGAGCTCCTGTGCTGGGAGCCCACCAGCAGCACCAGCTCTAGGGCCTCAGCACTTCAAAACACATCACAGGGGTGCAAGAGGCTTCCAGCCAGCACCTTCCAGTCTCAAAGACAAAACAGCATGAGAAGGGAGGCGGGGTGGGCAAAGAAATCCCTTCCAGAGGCAGCTGATGCTCACCTGGAAAGGGCTGAGAGGCACAGCATCCCCTCCCAGCTGCTGCARACTCTCCCATCAGGGCTGTTTATTGTCTCTGCCATAAAAGGGTTTCAATCAAGCTGGGACAGTAAAGTCGAGTTTAAATTAAACTGCCCCATTTAGTCACAATGGAGGCTGTTTGCATCTGAAACCCTGCCTCGGACCAATAGCACAGATTTGGCTYGTAGCACTTAAAGCAGCTGTCTTCATAAAAGCTAATAAAATACCGTTGGATAATTAAAAGCTTTAATTAAAAATGCAAAGTCCAAATAGTTTCATATTAACAAGGAAACTTGTTTTGACATCTGAAATCGCTGCACAAGCTGAATTCCCATGTATTCTCTCCAGGCTATTTCGAGTTTGCTGCGTGGCTGGAAATGTCTCCCTGCTCAGTGCAATCACCATGCGGTGCTGGGGACGTGCACCACAAATTGATGCTGCTTGTTTTACAACTTCACTTTTAATTATCACAGTCTGAGGCAGCAGTGGGCTTTATTTGCACGGCAATCCCTGAACAAAGCCTGGGGATGGAGCAGCCTGGCATGCAGGGGATGAAATATGGAACTTGCAGGCACGGGCTGCCAAGCTCAAGGGAGAGCTGAGCAGGGCCAGCCTTGGGTGSAGCTTTCAGCTACACTCAGTGTCACCACCATGATCCCTTCCTGCAGCCTGCAGGAAGGCTGGAAATGGCATTTGGTGTGGCCTGGCTGGGGATGAAGAGGCTGAGCCTGGATACAGGAGTTGGTTTTGAATGTGGGGTTTGAGTCCATGGATGGTCCCATGTCTGCAACAGCTCAAATGCACGAGTTTTGTGTCTGGGTGAACTGSAGCACTTCTCACTTACATGAAATCTTATTTCCTGCAGGACAAGCACAAGCCTGGACACAGCTGGGGATGTTCCAGCTGTGGGACACCCACAGGAGCACAAAAGAGGGAAGGGAAAGGGAGAAGAAAGAGAGAAGAGAGAGAGAAGAGAGAGAAGAGAGAAGAGAGAGAGAAGAGAGAAGAGAGAGAAGAGAGAAGAGAGAAGAGAGAAGAGAGAAGAGAGAAGAGAGAGAGAAGAGAGGAGAGAGGAGAGAGGAGAGAGAAGAGAGAAGAGAGAAGAGAGAAGAGAGAAGAGAGAAGAGAGAAGAGAGAAGAGAGAGAGAAGAGAGAAGAGAGAAGAGAGAAACTCTGCCGTGTGCCTGGGCTTGCTGGAGTCTCTCAAATCCTCATTTCAAAGCCCCCTGAGGCTGCAGAGCCAGTGGGAAACCTCTGCTTCATCCACACTGTTCCCTTTGGACCCTCCTCACCATCAYATCCTCTTCAGCTGGGGCTGATGGGGGTGCAATTTTCATCCCCTCCTCTCATCTTGGAACAAAACACTCCTGTAATGAGCACTGGTGAAACAGCAGTAAATCCATCAGYTCACCCTTGGGAATGCAGATCCATAAGGCTTAAATCCAACAGGGACKGATTTAATTGTGTAATTTGGCATTCCTCAGAGCACAGAGCAACCAGCCTCTCCAAGCAGCAGCTGTTACACACCCAGCCCCACTGCAGCTTCTCCTCTGGCTGCTCCCCTCATTCCTGGCCTTTGGAAGTGGAGAAGCCACCCCAGAGCTGCCAAGGGGATCTGGTGGTTACTGCCATTACTTTGGAAATGGCATCTCCTTTCCAGGTGCCACTGTCCAGTTTCATCTCCAAGAYGCTGGATTCTGATGGACCATTTTATGACTTGATGAATTTGGAGGTCTTTTCCAACCTTAATGATTCATGACTTATTGGATCATAAGAAAGCAGATTTCTTTTTCCATTTCACATGCTCCTATAGGGGTTTAATGAGAATAAACATCAAACATTTGGATTTCAACAACCAATGGCTTTGTTTTGGTCTTTTTTTTTTTTTAGCATTTTATTGGTAATTCTCTCTCCAGGAAAACCATCAAAAATTAAAATCTGGCTTTTGTCCAAGTCTTTTTAAAACCATGAGCAGATTCCCATGTCTTGGTGCTTTTTCTTTCCCTCTACCCCACCTTGGCAGTTCTGGTTTTGTTTTGTACAATGAGCATTTACCCAGCAGAGCCCCAGGGCTGTGGGATCATACCTGGGATAAAGGCAGGGCTTGGCACTCACCCTGCACTTGGCCCATGCTGAGCTGGCACCTGGATGCATTTCTCTGCCAGGCAASCACTGGCAAAAGGTTTCTTTTACTCCTGCCTCATCTTCCCCACCTGCAGGATGAAGAGATGATGAACTCACCTCCTCTGCCAAGTGCTTTGTAAAAGCCTCTTTTTCCTATGGCTCTGCTGACTTCTGGAGGGTGGAAATTCTGAATTTCTCAGCAGTCTGTGGCAGCTCCACCAATTTCTGCTCTCAGCTTGACCCACCCTGCTGAAGAGCCATGGTGTGTGCAGGGATTTTTCTCATCTTCCCACCCATTTCTGTCCTGGCCCTGGGTGTAAGATGTTGAAAAAGTGGCTTTGGATCCCCTCTGTTGTATCAGTTCCCCTGCAGTCATGGTCACTTTTTGGTTGTCTCCAGCTATGTGTCACACGCTGGAAAAAACAGAAAAATAAAAAATAGTAAATTTGAAACATCAGAGAAACCATTTTTTCTACTGTTAGGGTGGTGAAATGGGAATTTTTTTGAAGGAAAAATGTGCCCAGAAAGGTTTTGGATTCTCCATGCTTGCAGGTATTCAAACCCAACTGGACATGGCCCTGAGCAGTTTGTTCCAGCTGAGCCTTCCCTAAGCAGAGGGGCTGGACCTGAACCTTCCAGAGGCACCTCCTAACCACAGTGATCCGTGGGGCCTGCACAGGATCATCCTCCATCCTGGGCACCCAACACAGGAGCTTTGCATTTCCACAGGAGCATTTTCTGTGGCTGAGGGGAGCTGTGGKCATGCTAGACTTCAGTCAGCCACAATAAAACTAATTAACGTGAAAAATCAAAGGCAAACTATGCAAGACACTCAAGAAAATTAAACTGAATTGATTTTTCAAGTGGATTAAGATAAGTCACATTATGCTTCTTTGTACTGTTTTTAGCAGGATTAAAATGACCACAGCTCAGTTTAGTTCTCCTTAAAGGAATGAAAGGGAACTGAATCCCTTGTAAGAGCCTCCTACCAAGGAGTTTAATCCATAAACATTTATTTAATTTTGATTTTCCTTCCTAAGTGTCCTGATGAGCCTGAGCCAATACCTGAGGCTCTCTCTGAGTCAGTGGCAGGAGACAGATGCCTCTGGAAGGTGCTGCTGACAGAGGTGTGTGCCCAAGGCAGGTCAGAGGCATTTCACTCAGCATCTCCAGGGAATCTCTCACCAACCTCCCCCTAAAATGCAGGGCAGTAAAAAAACCACCCAACACAAGCCCTACACTTGAGGACATCACTCCCTGTCTTTGTCTGGGGGGCAGAGGTGTGATGGGTGAGGGTTGCAAACCSCATCATTTTGATCCCACAGGTGTCTTCAGGAATAAAAGGAAAGGGAGCAGTGATTGCTGCCCCAGCAGCAGAGGCAGCAATGTGGGGACTGGGACAATGCACCCTGGCTATGCAGGAACAGCTCCCTGTGTCGTCCAGAGGGTGAGAAATTGCTGGCCAGTGCTGTGGAGGCTCCATCCAAAGGGAGGATTTGGTGGGATATGGGGTCTGATTCCAGCTTCACTCTGGGCAGCCCCACATCAGCCTCACAGCACTTTGGGGAACAGCCTGGGGCTTGGGGTGCTCTGCCCTGCACCCTGCATCCTCCTGATGCCTCAGGTTTTGGCTTTTCTATTTTTCAGATTCTGGGCTGCTTTAGTGTGTGGGTCTGAGCTTCACATCAGGGGATGGTGAGCTCTGTGCACAGAGCAGGGAGACAAAACAATTCCTGCTCCAGCTGGGCACCAAGGACAAATGATCCAAATCTCAGCCCAAGAGCACAAACACCGTGGGCTGGAGAGAGAAAAACAAGGATGGGACTGGATGGGCTAAAGCTGGAATTGGACAATGAACTCCAAGATGCAAATGGAGCAGAACTGATCCAAGGGAGAGACCCCGGGAGCGCTCGTGCATTTTGGGACCATTTTGGTTCATCCTGGGTGCAGCCCTGGCTGGGCTCTTGTGCTGCCCAAGGTGGATCCACTGAGGAGATCCCTTGAATAAATCCCTGCTTTATTCTTTAACTCTGTCCAGCCTCTGCTGTAGGTCAGCCTGCACAAAACGTCACTCCAAACCACAACCACGCACGGGGATGGAGGTCTGAGAGCAGAAGGGGCTTCCTGATGGCAGGATGTGCAGGTGGCATCTGTTTTATCCTGCAGAGCTGCTCCCAGCNGCAGCCCCACATCAGCCTCACAGCACTTTGGGGAACAGCCTGGGGCTTGGGGTGCTCTGCCCTGCACCCTGCATCCTCCTGATGCCTCAGGTTTTGGCTTTTCTATTTTTCAGATTCTGGGCTGCTTTAGTGTGTGGGTCTGAGCTTCACATCAGGGGATGGTGAGCTCTGTGCACAGAGCAGGGAGACAAAACAATTCCTGCTCCAGCTGGGCACCAAGGACAAATGATCCAAATCTCAGCCCAAGAGCACAAACACCGTGGGCTGGAGAGAGAAAAACAAGGATGGGACTGGATGGGCTAAAGCTGGAATTGGACAATGAACTCCAAGATGCAAATGGAGCAGAACTGATCCAAGGGAGAGACCCCGGGAGCGCTCGTGCATTTTGGGACCATTTTGGTTCATCCTGGGTGCAGCCCTGGCTGGGCTCTTGTGCTGCCCAAGGTGGATCCACTGAGGAGATCCCTTGAATAAATCCCTGCTTTATTCTTTAACTCTGTCCAGCCTCTGCTGTAGGTCAGCCTGCACAAAACGTCACTCCAAACCACAACCACGCACGGGGATGGAGGTC
Source organism: Sporophila hypoxantha (assembly GCA_002167245.1). Lineage (NCBI taxonomy): Eukaryota > Metazoa > Chordata > Aves > Passeriformes > Thraupidae > Sporophila > Sporophila hypoxantha. The sequence continues at coordinate 413,793 of NDFG01000227.1, forward strand.
TGAGAGCAGAAGGGGCTTCCTGATGGCAGGATGTGCAGGTGGCATCTGTTTTATCCTGCAGAGCTGCTCCCAGCRCAGGGCTGTGCCCAGCTCTGATCAGACACGCTCTCCTGCCGCCTACAGGCATTAGGGCTGCTTTGCATGGCTCAACTCTCATTTAAATGAGAGATTTTTCCTGCCTGAAACTGGGAGAGGCTGCTTCAGCATCCTAAACACACCACGAGGTCAGTGCTGGAGTCCCATCTCTGTGGTGGTGTTCMCAGGGGTCCCAGGAYGAGAGAAGAGACGAGAATCTTGACTCCATGTTTCAGAAGGCTGATTTATTATTTTATGATATATATTAKATTAAAAGAAAATKATATATTAAAACTCTACTAAAAGAATAGAAGAAAGGATTTCATCAGAAGGCTAGCAAGGARTAGAAAGGAATGAAATTATAATAAAATCTTGTTACTGAYCAGAGAGTCCAAGACAGCTGGAYTGTGATTGGCCATTAATTAAAAACAACCACMTGAGACCAATCAAASATGCATCTGTTGCATTCCACAGCAGCAGATAATCATTGTTTACATTTCATTTCTGAGGCTTCTCAGGAGAAAAAWTCCTGACGAAAGGATTTTTCATAAAACATGTCTGTGACACATCTCTGCTGACATTTGGGGTGCAAAGCACTTTCCAACACATCCAGCCAGCACAAACCCTTCTCTTCATTACTGGYACCCAGTAGTTTTGCTTTTGCWGRGGAAAACGGGGTGATATTTATACTSTGCTGGGATTTATGAGGCTCAGCCACATTACCCTGTGTGGATACAAACTCAGACAGTTTTTATCTTGCTGAGATTTCTACTGGAGACTTAAAAGGAGCCGGGATAGGGACACCGATAAAGCTCAGGCTTTCCACATACTAAATCACTRTGGGCTGACTGCTGCTGTTTATCACTGTGAGGAAAGACCAGGACAAAGTCAAAGTGGGGAAGCATAAAACCTCGGTGTTTCTTGCCCTCTGCTCTAAGGTGGCATTGGAGAGAGACCCAGCATCCCTCTTGGTGCAGGGAATTCCTCCCCTGTGCCTTTGATCATCCCACAGCCTGCTAACGCCTCATCACAASCTGTCACTAAAACAGGGCAAGAACAGCGCTGGCAGCTCTGAAAACATCTTGTAATCACCACGCTTCTCCCATTGCCTGTCAAGATGAGACCTGGAATTATTCAGCAGGAGATAAAGCAGAGTTAGCTCCCAGCCTGACCCTGGTCTTGGGGGACTCACCAGGATGCTGAGTTCATGCATCTTGTCTGGAGTGAGATGGGCAGGGAGTTTGGTCTTTGTTGCTCACACTGTGGGTTCATGCCCTTTTTATCTGGCTGCTTCTCATTCTCTCTGGGCCTGACAAGAAAGCCCCTCCTGGATTTGAAACACGTTCTCCAGGGAGGTTTTATCAGGACTTCTGGAAAGTTCCACTTTTTAGCAAATTAAAGAAAAAAAAACTCCATGAATTTGCTGGCCTGTTGTGCTTGCTGTCCCAGCAGCCAGTKTGATGTTGCAAATCCAAAGTGATGACCTTACCATGCAGAAAGGCAATGCTGTACAGGTGGGCTATGCTGGCTCATGTGCAATTTTCTGGGATTTGCTTTTTCCACTTGGTGACAGCACTGAGCTGTTTATAAGCAAGATAAGCCCTCAGATGCAACTTTGCAAAAATTAAGTAAAAACAGATATCAGACTCCACAGCTCAGCTGGTTAGAGACAGTTTGTCCTTCAGCCCAGTGTAAACACTGGGAACAACATCCACCTGGAGGAATTCCTGAGCTCACAGCACTCCTAGCCACGAAATAAACAGAAAGATCCCCCTGGTTTTGGCTACAATGCTTGTGTCAGAGACATCTTCAGGTGGGTATGGCACACTGCAGCTGCAGCAGCAGGGGAAAAACTTTTGTTAATAAGTAAACTCAGGCAGTGCACCTTGTATGAATGCAAATCCTGTCATCCATGACTTTAAAACCTGCTGGAAGAGGAGTGTGTACAGTGGGGGCATTTTTCTCTGTTCTAACCTCATACATGTGGTAGGAATCACCAGGGAATGGTGGATGGAAAATACCAAAATGGGAAGAAATAACTGTCCTTTCCTATTAYTTTTTTTGCTGGCATGATGTTTGGCAAAAGTTCCTTTTGGCAGAAGTTTGGTTTTCAAGCAGTTTGAAAGCAGAGTTCATTCCAACTTTGCAAAACTCTGCTTTACCAGAGCTGGTTTTACCCATTGCTCAGAGCAAAGCTGAGTACTGGGCTGGTGGAATGCCCTGGTGTGCTCTGCCTCCAGACAGCCTGTGCCTGGCTACAGCCCCAGCACAATCTGAGGGAGAGTGTGAGATTTGGCTTCATAATCACACTTAACACCTATTTTTTATTTTATAAACCTGGGCTTGTTGTGCCTGAAAGCAAGAAGCAGATGGTTTTAACTGCAGAAATAAGTTACACCCCTTTCAGAGGTCAGTTTTCTGAATAAACTGTTGGGAAAAAAATATCCCTCCTTTTCAAGATCCAAATCCTTCCATTGCCCAGGGTACCTCAATTTGATCCCATCTCAAACCACCAACCCATCCTAAGCAGGGGTGTGCTACCCAAGGAACTTCTCCAGCAATCATTTCTTTTTTCAGAAAGCCAAAGCCAAGCAAAACCAGTTTTTCTGCAAGCTCATGCAGCTAGGGAAGAGAGAGGAACATGCTGATAAGCATCTTGGATGGCTGCAGGTTAAATTTATGTCTGATCTGTTCCCTAATTCAAAATGTTTTGGTTGTTTTCKCTCCTCAGCAATTGTACATGAAAATCAAAGTTAATGAGATGAGGATTAAATACCCTCAGGATGGGGAAATAAACCTTGACTTCTGGCAAGATTTGAGAGGTTTTGTACAAAATAAASTCATGTGAACAGCAGTGTAAAACCTTCAGCATGAGATTTCCCACAGCACTTTGTACCTTAAAGCACATTTTACACGTGAGGATAGAGGAGCATTTGCTTGGCTCCATCCTGTGATGTGACATGACAGAGCCCTGAAGCCACCAGATGTCCCACAACAGTGTCAGGAGGATTTACCAGGCTGGAACAAGGGACMAGCACTCTCATGTGGGGCAGGACCCCGCTGGGTGACCACTGCCATAGGGACAAGACCAGTCAGGACACAGGGCAGGTCCACTCCATCCCTGATGATTCTTTGGGATGTCTCAGGACTTCTGCTGCTCAGAGTGAACCCGAGATGTGTCAGAAAGTCTCTTTTCCCAGCCTGGTGGTCAAAGAAGGAGTCAGAACTCTTCTATTCTCATTCTCAAGGTTGTTTATTGTTTCTTGTCTATAAAATTCTTTCTCTGGCCTGCCAAGGTCCGTTCAGCAGGTCAGACAGAGGCACTCTGCCTCCCCCTGGGGCAGTGTTATCTTTTTATACTAAAAACTACATGTTCATTATTTACCATAACTTCCCAATACCTATCACCTATGTTAGACAGTGAGCTTCTACTCTAAGCCAATCCAAAAGTGCCAACATCACAGCAGAAGATGGAGGCCAAGAAGAAGAAGAAGAAAGGTTGGACATGCCCAGATTCCTCCATCTTGCCCCCTGAATTCCCATTCTAAAAACCCCAAAAAATCTATTTTTCACCCCGTGACAAACTAATTATTATTCTACTTAGACTTTCGTGCTTGCAGATCCTCATATAAGGTTGCTCATTTTTTCCATGGGTCATAATCAAAGTCCCAGTTGTCTTGGGCTCTGTGCCAGGGTCTCTGAGCCCCCTGGCAGGGGTCCTGGCATTGCAGGACAGCCAGAGGGATGTCCTGAATTCCAACAGGAATGTGCAAAGCTTCCCATCTCRAGCCTGAGTTTGGGTCACTCCTGGTGCTCCAGAGCAGCAAGGTGAATGCTGGAGGGGTGACAAGGGTGATAAACAAGCAAGGGTAACAGCCCTGCAGGCTGAAAGCCAGGCTCCTGTCACAGCAGAGGAGAAACACAGGAAATGAAAAAAWTTAAAGCACCAGGGAGGGAAATGTGCTGGGACAGAGCTAAGGGCAGGCAGTGTCCTGTCACCTCCACAGGCTGCACTGTGCCCCTCATGTGCAGCATCAAGAAATGGAGCCACAGATCCCAACCCCATCTCCAGGGCACCACCAGCAACCTGCAGATCCCAAAATTCTGTGTATTGAGACAGAGGGCAGGAACGTTATTGTTATATTTTTTTGAAAAATCTTCTTTGCCCAGGATTTTTCTCCTGGGAAGCTGAGAAGCCTCATAGAGAAATGTAAACAATAATTACCTGATTTGCTTCTCTTGTGTTTGCTGCTTTGGAACATGGCTTAGACATTGTTTGCCAACAAGTGAGTGTTTGGTTCTATGTGAATTTTTTTAACTTAATGGCCAATCACGGCCAGTGTGTCAGGACTCTAGAAAGAGTCACAGGTTTTTATTATTCATTCTTGTTAAGCCTTCTGATGTATCCTTTCTCCTTCTTTAGTATAGTTTTAGTATAGCTATAATATAATATAATGTAATAATAAATCAGTCTTCTAAAAACATAGAGTCAAATCCCTCATCTCTCACCTTGTCCTAGGGATGTCACAAACACCACACAGGAATACCAACCCAAGATGTTTGCTGGCATTAACAAGCCTCATTCACCMCCAGACATTAAAAGGTCCTTATTTAAGAGGAGAACTCGCTGACCWGAGGTAACTTTTGGAAACCAGGCCAGAAGCAGAATAAGGGGGAGAAAGCCAAACCCAAGGAGTCACTGCTCCGCTTTCCTTCTCCTGTTCTCTCCATCCAGCAGGGATGCACAGCTCTGAGCCTCGTGGACAAGCTGCCATCCCAGCCCTGGGCAGAGGACACAATATCACCCAGTGAAAACACAGCAGCTCCTTCTTTCCACTGACACATTCACACCCAATAAACACAGTGCCTCAAGGAAGAGGCTTGGATGACAATCCACTTCTAATTCATCCTCCTGCTCTGCTTAGGATTGATTTTCAGCAGCTCTACCTGGAAACACCAGCCAGCAGCAGCCTGCAGGATCCCCCCTTGCTGGTGGTCACTGGGTCACTGAGCTCCTACAGAGGAGGAAGATGCTGGTATCTGATTATGGCAAGGAACAGCCCCTTTTCTCCCCATATCCAGATTTCCCAACCCACTGAGTACACTGTGCTRCACGTTTTCACACACTAGATGTCAGCAGAAGAATAAAAATCACTCTGGTGCTCCAGCTTAAACCTGGCAGGGATTTCCATTGGGCCACTAAAACTCACAACCTGACACCAAGAAATCCATTTGCTGCAGACTGGGCAAAGGGTGGCAGAGAAAACCCACCCARGGGAGACTTGGTGTCTCTAAATCCTGGATGGAGAAAGCCACAACCATGAACTGCCTCAGCAGAATCCTGAGACGCTCAGGGACACCAAAAGAGCATTTCTTTTCACACCCATTTTCTGTGGTGGGGGACCTGCTGCTGGCCCAGGGCCCAGCATTTCTGGCAGAGCTGATTKAACCCCCAGCACTGCTCCCCAGCTTGTCCTGCTGGGGATTTGAAGCTGGGGATTATGAAGGAGCCCTGCAGGTATGACCTGCCCCTTGCTCTACTGGCAGAACAACAAGCCACAGTATAAAACACCTTTCTACACCAGCAGAAACAGTGCTGTGCTATCAGCTTTTGTGTCTTTATGGTTTATGCAGCAATAAGCTCAGAGTGCAGCCCTTGCAGCAGAGGGGAYTGAATCAGTGTAACAAGGCACCCCACAGCTGTACCTGCTTGTCCTCAGCTGGGCTGTCACCCTCTCCCAGCAGCTTTTACCCACTTTTGGACAGGACCTGGGAGATTTGAGGTCCTGTGCTGGCCTCTGTAAAAAGCAGGAGAATGGATCACTGAGCCTTGGGAAACTCCCCCACCCCAAAAYTTTGCCCCTACAGACTCAGCTGTACCTTCACTGCACTCTTGACTTGGGGCCACCTGCCTGCTCTGGCCAGAGAGCATCTTAGAGCACATCCCAGAACATCCGTGTGGGATTCCCAAACCCACAGCTGGGTTGCAGCCCAGGGGTCCCCTTCCAGTTACATCAGTGTGTGGAGATGCCCAAAGCTTGGGGCATTCAAAGCTTTCCTTCCAAACCCCACTCTTACCTGTAGCAGCTGAACCAGCCAAAATGGCATTGCAGCTTTTGGAACACATCATGGGTCACTACTTGCCCCCAAATTCTTCTTCCTGGCAAATGCCCTGGAGATGGATGGGCTCTCAGGGCTCTCCCAGGCAAATTGGTCTCCCCTTTCCCAGGGTCTAAGATTTCAGACCCTCCCCATCCCAGCCCAAGGTGTCTCCCCGTGCACTGACCCTGCAGGACACAGTTCAAAGCCTCCAACAGGAAAAACAGGAAAATCCTCCCTGGCTCTCTCCGTTGACATAGTTTCGGTCTGGTTCTTGGTGTCAAAGGAGGCATTCAGCTCCACCTCGGCCCGAGGGCCCCATGTGCTGCTTGGTCCCTCTCAGCAGATGCCAGGAGGCCCTGAGGGAGGACCCACCATGGTGGGGGAGCTCCCTAACAGAGAATTCCTTGCCAAAGAAGGTTTGGGGGCACCACCCCTGCTGCCTTCCTCCCAGGAGGTAACTGTGTTAATTGAGGCACGAAGGGGGAAATCTCTGCTCCCCTCTGTGACAGATCAGTGAGGCCTGGAGCCTTTCAGCAATCTCCCAGCTGGAGGGAGCAGCAAGAAGCCAGGGAGAGGCTGCAGGGTGTGAGGTTAAACCTTCTGCTGGGTTTACAGCCAGGGAGATGGCGACTCAGCCCACGCAGGGCACGGATAACTGGGAAACACCCACCCCACCGAGGAGAGACACCATTGGGGGAGCTCCCAACAGGTGCCAATAAATCCTGCCAGAGAAGGTTTGGGGGCCACCAACCCTTGCCTTCTGCTCCAAGGAGGTAAATTCGTCTTTAATTGAGCATAAAGGCGGGAAATCTTCTGCTCCCCTTCTGTGACAGAGCATTGGAGCCCCTTTCAGCATCTCCCAGCTGGAGGGAGCAGGCAAGAGCCAGCGGGTAAGAGTTGCAGGGTGGTGAGGTTAAAGCCTTCTTGCTGGGTTTACAGCCAGAGAGATGCGACTCGGCCCACGCAAGGGCACGGATAACTGGGGGAAACAACCCACCCCCCGAGGGGAGGACACCATGGTGGGGAGCTCCCAAAGCTGCCATAAACTCCTTTGGCAAAGAAGGTTTTGGGGGGCCACCAACCCTCTCCTTCCTCCAGGAGTAAATTCTGTCTTGTAATTGAGGCACGAAGGGGGAAATCTCTGCTCCCCTCCAAGCAGAAGGGAAGTAAAAGTGAATCAGTGGATTGACGAGCAATTTGAGAGCCTTTCAGCATCTCCAGCTGGAGGGAGCAGCAAGAAGCCAGGGAGAGGCTGCAGGGTGTGAGGTTAAACCTTCTGCTGGGTTTACAGCCAGGAGATGGCGACTCAGCCCACGCAGGGCACGGATAACTGGGAAACACTCAGAGTCCCCAGCGGCAGGCTGGCCTYCAGCCCTGCTGTGGTGATGGGGCCGTGGCAGAGAGGAGAGCACAGGTGCTTGGGCACACACATGGAGAGCACAGTCCCAGTGCCACCAGCTCCTGGCTCTGGTGAGGGATAAGGAGGAGCTCAAATGCAGGATCCTTCCCTCTGTTCCATGCTGCAGTTAGGGMGACATTCAGAAACTCCTCCTGTGAGAGCTCTGTCACCCTCCAGAGCACCAARACTGCTCCCATCTCACCTCCTGACTTCCTCACTGACAGCACTTAGCCTCTGTTTATCCCCCCTGCCCAGCCCTAGCCTCAGGCCAAGAGGTGGGGAGCAGATTTCAGTGACACAAGGAGGCTGCATTTCCTGCTGAGCAGGTTCATGGCTCTGCTCAGCCGTGGGGTTTTGCCTCCTGCACACAGCTCGGAGCAGGGCAGTGCCCAGGGAAGGGACACAGCCTGTGTGTCACYGCTGGGTCACGTGGAAGGTGACACACTGGCCAAGCCAGGAGCTGGAAGCAGGCCCAGAGGACACAGGTCTGAGCACCCTGTGAGCCTGGGCTCACACAACACTGCCTCCAGTGCTGCCATCCCATTRGAAGGTGTCCCAGTGATAAACCACTGATCCCTTGGTGATCAGGGGCTGTGCCACCCCCACCAGGCACACAGGGGATGAGCAACACCCCCCAGAACCCTGCTGGGGCACCCCAAACCAAAGCCTCATCCTCCACAGCCTGCTCTAAATGCCATATGAACACCCTCAGAGAGATCCCAGCTCCACTTCCAACCCTTCACCTACAGATTTCCTACAGCTGTTTCACACATGGCTTCAGGAAGCAGCTCAGATCTGAGCAGCTCCAGCCTGGTCTGTGCTCACCAGAGGGAGATGCTTGGGATTGGGAGGTCCCATCTGCAGAGCAGGGCCTGCCTTTGAAGAACCACCCTCTGACTTTTGGCTTCTCAAAAATGCAACCACAGAAGAGAATTTTTCTCTCCAGGCCTCATCTGGCAGGGTCCTTGCTCTGAGGTCTCAGCTTCCAGCATCAAAGCAAGAAATTCTTGCAGATCTAATGCTGTAACTGCCAGGGTTAGATGTAGCACAGAGCAGGGTCCCCTCTGGGTCTGACTGACATCACTCATCTCCCCACATGGCACCTCCAGACATTATCCTGACTGCAGTTGCAGAAGATGCTCCAGCTCTCCGATGCCTTTTGCATCCATCAGCTCTTTCCCACATCTTCTTCCCACTCCTTACACTGYTGTTTGCTGGCTCTGTCACCAAATTCATCAGCATCACACATGGATGGAGATTTCCTGTGGGTCACACACATCCTTATTGTTGACCTCATGCTCAGCCTCCCTGCCCCAGTCCTCAACAGCACCAAAAACCACTTTCCCAGAGTGTATCCACCTGGGACCTCCTGGAATTCAGCACATTCACAAGGCCAGCACATCCACAGGTCAGCTGACCTGTTGAATTCATGACCAGACTAAGAATGCCCAAATCACACMCAGGCCAACAAGGCAAAAACAACATCCCTGTCCTGTCCAAGCATCTGAGGCAGCTGGCATTTCCCTCTCAGACGGGGATGAGGCAGCACAACACATGCACTGGAGCTTTTTCTCCAGGGCTGGTGGTACACATAGAGCCATGGTGCATTTTCTCCAGGGCTGGTAACACACACACACCCATGGTGCATTTTTCTCCAGGGCTGATGGCACAGAGAGCCATGGTGCATTTTTCTCCAGGGCTGATGGCACACACAGTCATGGTGCATTTTTCTCCAGGTCTGATGGCACACACACACCCATGGTGCATTTTGCTCCAGGGCTGATGGCACACACAGCCATGGTGCATTTATCTCCAGGGCTGATGGCACACACAGCCATGGTGCATTTATCTCCAGGGCTGGTAACACACACAGCCATGGTGCATTTTGGTCCAGGGCTGGTAACACACACAGCCATGGTGCATTTTTCTCCAGGTCTGATGGCACACACACCCATGGTGCATCTTTCCAGGGCTGATGGCACACACAGCCATGGTGCATTTTTCCAGGGCTGATGGCACACACACCCATGGTGCATCTTTCCAGGGCTGATGGCACACACACCCATGGTGCATTTATCTCCAGGGCTGATGGCACACAGACAGCCATGGTGCATTTTTCTCCAGGGTTGATGGCACGCACACAGAGCCATGGTGCATTTTTCTCCAGGGCTGATTGTTGCCTTGTATATCACCTTATATATTGAACAGTACATGGCAATGTTGCCTTGTACATCAGCACAGTTCATGGCAACAGTTCTATTACCATTAGGCTGCAAGGATCCCATGGCTTCTGAGCACCATACCTTCTTAATACTCCTCATGGAGCAGCTCCTCTAAGCAGTAACTCTTCTGGAACCTTGCAGCAGCCATCTGACTCCTCTTGGTGTCTGTCTGACCCTTCTCTGACTCCACCCTTTTATGCTACTTCATCTTAATTGGTTACAGGTGTGGGTCTTAATTGGCCCCTCATTGGGGATAAGATTACTGTGGCCCCTTACAATTCTCCCTACAGCTGATGGCACACACATCTATGGTGCATTTTTCTCCAGGGTTGATGGCACACACACCCATGGTGCATTTTTCCAGGGCTGATGGCACACACAGCCATGGTGCATGCAGTTTTCTCCAGGCTGATGGCACACACAGAGCCATGGTTCATTTTTCTCCAGGGCTGGTGGCCACACCACAGCCATGGTTCATCTCGCGCAAGCCTAAGTTAGAAGCAATGCTGCCATAAATATGCTGTTTTGGAGCACTTCAAACAGCCTCTTGCAAATCAAAGCATTGGGGAAAGAAAGGACACGTTGATCCCACTACACAATCATGCAGAAGAGGGTCCTGCAGCCCCTTCAACCCCCCTGCCCTGCTGAGAGCTGCTGTCAGCAGCAGTTGGGGTGACAATGTTGTTGAAAGAACCCTTCCCATTGCCCCCCCCCAGCCATGGGGTGATCAGCACTGGCTTCATGGCTTTAATGTGAACCAGCTTTGGTAAATATAATGAAATCATAAAAACAGGGGAAATTTCAGCACTAAAGAACTGAAGTCTCTCATGCAAGTGTATTTTCCCTTTGGCTAAATTGGATGTGAGTGGTGGACAGACCCTGATCTCATGGGAACACATCCATTGCTGGTTATCTACAATGCAATAAAAATAATATTAAAAATATTCTGTGGAGTAGAAAGAGCTGTAAAAAAAAAAAATTGACACCTGATGCTGTTCTTCTCCCTTGTCTGAAATCAATTGCTGAGCTCTGAGGAACAGGCATGTCCATGCTATTACAGCTCAGACACTCCCAGACCTTGTCTTGAACAGAAACTGGATGAAATTATCCTTCCAGAGGTCTGAAATGTTTGTGAGGTTACTGAAGCAGCAGGTATGGCTCTGCCATCTCACCCTGGGACCACAGCCCACAGCTCTGTTCCACCCTCCTGCAGTGGGGAGAACAGATGAAAATATCAAAACCCACAAGGCATTAAGCTTGTGTTAAAAGCAGCGTTATAAAAACTTAAATGCTGCAGGAAAGCCTAATTTGTAACGTTCAAACCTCTCCAAACTACATAAAAGAGGGAAAGATGTCAAAAAATGCTGAACCCAAGTACCAGAGGGACAGGGCAGTGCTGGAGCTTCAGTATGCCCCAGACATGCTGTGCCCTTCAACACAGACGTGTTGGGTGGTTTGCTGAAGAAAGTTTTGAATTAAGACTGCTGGGGAGCAAAGCAGCAGGCTTGGGAATCTCTGCAAATCAAAGGTGGAGAGGGGGAGAGGTGATAGTTTCCTCCTGGCACTGAGCCTTGGGTTCAGGTCTGGACTACACTGGGCACTGCCTGGCTGGGCAGCACCTTTGCTGTTACAAAGTGAAGTTTTCAGTCATCATCTACTTTTATATCTCTTTTTTTT